>MU224942.1:0-35039 GCA_018584345.1 Thuja plicata
TTAAGGGGATTTCTAATGGATGGTTCATAAGGCACAACACTTGGTGAAGGTTTTGCAAATGAGGATGCAAGCAGAGTGGGTTTAACCATGGAGGAAACTCCGTAGTTAAGTGCGCTCTAGCTAGAGTCGTACTGGGATGGGTGACCTCCCGGGAAGTCCCAGTCCTTAACCTCTGTGAGCATCACCCAGAGCCAATGAGACTCAAAAAACTACACAGTTGAATCCAAGTAGAATTAAAAAAAATTAATTGGTACAATTTTTTTAGAAAAAAAAAGAAGGCAATGGTCAAAATTTTGACCAATGCCCCTCTCATTTCCACCAACGCGTTGTTCAAAATTTCGACCATTACCCTAGTTATTTCCACCAAGGTATTGGTCAAAATTGTGACCAATACCTTGGTGGAAAGAAAAGCATCCACGTCGAAATCTCTGAAACTGGTGGTCAAAATTTTGACCGATGTCGTGACTCGTTTCCACCAAATATTGGTCAGAATTTTGACTAATACCTTGGTGGAAAGCAAAGCATCCACGTTGAAATCTCTGAAACTGGTGGTCGAAATTTTGGTCGATGTCATGACTCGTTTCCACCAACTATTGGTCGAAATTTCGACCAATACCTTGGTGGAAAGCAAAGCATCAACGTCGAAATCTCTGAAACTGGTGGTCAAAATTTTGGCCGATGTCGTGACTCATTTCCACCAACTATTGGTTGGAATTTTGACCAATACCTTGGTGGAAAGCAAAGCATCCACATCGAAATCTCTGAAACTGGTGGTCGAAGTTTCGACCCATGTCGTGACTCGTTTCCACCAACAATTGGTCAAAATTTTGACCAATACCATGGTAGAAAGCATAGCATCTACGTTGAAATCTCTGGAATTGGTGGTCAAAATTTTGACCAACACCTCCACTCATTTCCACCAACGATTGGTCAAAATTTCGATCATTCCATGAAGAGATTTCGACGTGCGTTCTATACTTTCCACCAATGTTTTCGTGGAAATTTCGACCAAATATTGGTCACAATTTTGACCATTTCCCTATAGATTTTGACAGCGATTTTTGTCAAATTAAGCAAGGGCTATAGTCGAAATTTCAACCTCTATTTTGGTCGTAATTGCGACCAATAATAAAAAAGTCAAAATTTTGACAAAAAAAGATCGACGAAAGGTTTGGTCATGAATTCGACCAATTACTGTCGAAATTTTGACCAATTTTTGTCAAAATTTGAAGTCAAATTTACTAGTGTGATCAATATACTTGTCTTGTTGATCATTGGTAGTAGCTTGTTCTGCAGTTGTATCTTTAGATTCATCTTTTGTATCCTTTATTTTTGCATCACCCTTGTCTCTGGGTATGCTTGTATTTGCAATAGATTCTTATTTTCCTTCTATCAGATTGATGGCCTTCATCAATACTGGCATATTATTCAGTGTGATGACCTGTGTTGCATCTATAGTTGTGTCTTGTTCATCGGTTTGAGCTTGTTGAACAGTAACATCTTCATCCTTTTGAATTTGTTATGCAGGGTCTAGTCTTGTTATGTCAATGATTGAAGTGTCTGGCCATGTCTCATCAACAACATCCATGTCCTTATTTCTTGGTGTCTTCAATTCTTGTTGCTTTTCTTGATCCTTAAGAGATATGAATATTACATCATCATGCTTCTTTGGATCCTTATTAAAATCATAGTGAGTAATATCTTGAATGTAAAGATCACCCATAACTTTATCTAAGTTAATGGGCTCAATATCTTCCATATTATCCAAAGCAATGTGCTCTAGACTTTCTTTTTCTTTCTTCTCCTCTATATGAGGTGTCTCGGTGAGAAGTAATGGATTCTCATAGCTTGTTGATACTATAGGTAGATCAAGAGTTTCTCTCCATTTAGCATCTATCATGCTGTCAAGATCTATGAGCTTCCCCTATAATACCTTCTAGGATCTTATCTTTGCCACAAATTTATTAGAATTCTTTTTCATCATTTCTTTTATCTCTTCCATTTTGGATTCGGGAGGCATGACCATTACAAGTATCATCTCCCTTGCTTCCTTTTCTGAGTGCAAAGCATAAGACCATCGTGCTGAAATTCTGTCACTCAGTTCTTTGGGAATTTTGTCAGCAAACTCAACTGGTACATATTTGAACCTAACCACAGACCTAATTATTGCATCTTCTATTTTATTTTTCTCCTCAGGCTCCAATTTTACCCATTGTCTAATTTTCCTATCAGTCATGGTACCTGTTGTAGCAATTGAATCAACAATCTCATTAATTGTTTGAGGGGTTAAGCTCTTCTTATCTTCTTCAATCTCATCCTATTTTGAGTCTTCAATGTTGGCTTTGGTTCTAATGAGTCTTCTCCTGCTTTTGGTAGGTGTTTTCTTATCTGTTTGATGCTTCCTCTTATAGGTCATCAATTGACTTTTCTTAAGAGGTGTAGTATCTTTCTTTGTAGTTTGGCTCCTTGTCCTATGAGTTGTTGTAGTCCTTGGTTTCTTGGTTGGAGGTGGAGGCACATCAAAATCTATGGATTCAAAATCTTCTGCTTTCTTATCTTCATCTTCACCAATGGCACCCTATCCCTCGGTGTCCTCTATTTGTTCTTTTTCCTCCCCATTTACCGAAAACAACTTCTCAAGATTATTTGCCATCTTGTTTTTCTTGTTGACAATCTTCTTTATGACTAGGCCCATTTTTATTTTAGTCTTGGCCTCTTCATATGTTCCAAATATTTGTTCCTTACTGTCAAGTTTTTCATTCAACATTGCATCAATTGCATTTGTTGCTTGATCTATGTTTATCTCATAGTCAAGTGGTGGTAACCAGGCTGTCCTTGGTACAATTGGCTTAATATGAGTAAAATATGAATCCACCATAAATCATATCTCTTCCTTATGCTTTTCAATTAACTTTTCAGGGATCCTTACTCTCTCCATCATCTTTTCCTTGAATTCAAGGAAGTATTCAGTCATCACTGAATCAAATTTGTCACCTAGTGACTTGATAAGGTCATTTATTTGTAATATGACTAGCTTGGTGGTGTCCCACTTCACTTTGCCAATTGAAGGGAAGTCTTCTTGAAAATAAAAGAATATGCACATTATAAGTGAGCCAAACTTACATGTGTTTGTCTTGGCAGACCTGATTGTTGTCATATTTTCATCAAGTTGCTTTAGTAGGATCTCACATAGATCCATTTGTATTCCTTGCATGAAAATCTTGTGAGTTGTGCTTACTGTTGTTGACGCTATGTTGTTTAGCCTGCTACCTTGAAAGATTTTGTACCCTATGACACATGCACTGAACCTCAGTTCCTCATTGGTGATGGTGTTCACCTTAAGTCCTCGGTTATCCCATACAACGTTGGTGAGTTTCTCAACTTTTGGTCGAGAGGGATGCTTGTGAGCGTTTGGTTTGTCGGTTATAGGGTAACCTATTATAGCATGTATTAAATCCTTTGTAATTTGTTTGGGTTCATCCAACCATAACTTCTGATCGTGCATTCTTCTTAGTACTAACCAAATCCAGTTGGTTTTGAAAAACCTTGGGAAATATAGGGCATTTATTATCCCTTTTACTTGCAAGTGCTTGTGTTCTTCCTTTAGGTTCCCTTCATCATCACATAGCTTCTTATAAGCTTGGTCTATCTCCAGATCACCAATCTCAGTGATCTTGTGGTGGATATATGATCTAACATCTTCTATCAACAAAACCCTAGGTGGAATTTTTGAGAATGCGCCAGAATCATTGGGTTGCGAGACAACCTCTGGACATATCTTGTATTTTGGTTTCACACAAGTGCTATTCTTGATTAACTTAACGACATTCTTCAATTTGGTTGTTCTTGAATTCGTTGTCATTTTGTTTCAAATTTAGGGCTTTTTCAAAAATAATAACAGAGTTCTCGGTACGCTTGGTACTTACTTCAATCTGTGTAGCTTGTGAGTGATCAGTTTGGAGTGCATTGGATTTAGTCAAGGACGCTCTACTAACTACTCTTTTTTTTCTCTTCTCTATTTTCTCAATTCACGTGTGAAGAATGAAGTGCTTCCGTTGAGTATTTATAGACTTTTTCCCTAAGTCTGTCATAAATGCTCAACAACTCATTGATTCATGAAGACAAAGTTCATCAGTTAAACTCTCAAACAACATTCTCAATGTTGACAGGATGCTCAGGATAGCTATTAAGATTATTTCTTTCACCGACGGATCTTGGTGTAGTGTCAAGCCAACATTGTAACTTTTCTTCCTTACCGACGGGTGTCAGTTTACATTAGCGACTTAGCCTTTTTATGTGTTGACCGATGATTCTCGGTAAGTGTAGACAACTCATCCTTTTATGTTCATTGATGATTTTCAGTATGTGTTTACTGATGGGGTTGTTTTCTCATAATTGTAACAAGTAACATAATATGCATCTTTATTCATGCACATTTTTACTATCTATCAATTTATATAATGGAATTGATGTAAAATATGACTTGGTGTAGTGCAGTTCCATACTTGTTCATCTTTTGGGCGGGGGTGGTGATGTCACCAGATCCATGGGATGAGGTGTCACTGACTGCATTTCTTGGTCTAGTTTCCTTAATGGTTGAATCTTTCCTCCACATTTTCTTTCTAATTTTCTTGTTGTCTTCAATGGTGTTACCATTTTCAAAAGTGGTGATTTATGTTATTCGGTCTCTACAGTCTGTCTTTAGATGCCCAACATTATGACAGTGTAAACATATCATTCCAGGGTTGGTCCAACCTGTAGACCTTTTGGTCCATGTTCTCATGCAGTTTTCAGCAATGTGACCATATCTACCACATGTTGTGCAGTTTATCCAGGTATTGTAATCCCAAACATATGAATTACCGACTTTGCTCAGTTTATATTTCTTGATTTTTGGGTTTCCATGCTTCAATTTTCTTCTTCCTACATTCAAGAGATGTGTACCCATGCATTTTGCAAGTGGGACAATACTTGTCCATATAGGTTTCCTTCTTTGGTTTTTTCACCTTTGATTTACATTCATATGCTTTATGTCCTTTCTTGCTACAATTATAACATTGTCCTATGAATGTAAATGTGGATTTACAAATACCTTTTCTTTTCTCCTGCAAACATTAGAGGTGTGGCCTTTCTTTCCATAGTGATTGCATGTCAGCTTCCTTGGTATAGGATTGATATAGAAATCTTTTGGATTAGCTTCATTTGATGACTCTCCATGCTCGACGTACCCTAGTCCAGTGTTGGTGTTGGGTCTTCTTTGTGCATTCAATAATTCATCCATCCTTTTTGTACTTTCTTTATCTCTCTTAATCATATCATTATGTTGTTGCTAAATTATAACCTCATGCTTTAGCTTTTCATTCTCTTCTCTTAGTTCACCGATAGTCTGTATTCTTTCAATGAGTTCCATATTCATTCTGTTTACTTCTTGACTCAAAAGAATAATCTGATTTGTAATCTCATGGTGATGCTATGTAAGCATTTGTATCTCAGACTCTTTTTCTTGTAGCTTTTCTGTGATCTTTCTTCTATCATCAATAGCTAGTGTTCTTTCTTGTTCATCTTGCCTAGCATTGTTCATGACATCAATCATCCTTACCATCTGTGTCTCTTGATCGATTTGCAGATATTTGACTTGTCCAGCCAGATGTAGATTGATTTCAGTTAGGCTTGTGATGCTTTCTTCTGATGTATCTAATGCTTTGTTTGTATTTGATCCTGAAGACTCAAAGAAATCTGGAATCTCTTCCTCATGATAATCTGTCTCATTACAGCGAGATGCCATATTATTTATTTCATCCAACAACTGTCTCATGTTGATTCTAGTTTCTTTGTACTATTCATAGAGCATCTGAATTTCAAGCTTTTTATTCTCAATATTTTTATCAAGTATGTACTTCTCCATTGTATGATCTTTTCTCTTAAGTATTTAAACATTTCAATAAATCAAGAGATCCAGCTCTGATACCAATTGTTGGGATTAATGGGAAGTAGTACTGAGAGGGGAGGGGTGAATCAGTACCTCTAAAACTTTTAACACTTTTCACCTTACTTCATTAGCAATCAATCTTTATTGTATTACCGACTAAATCTGATGTTCTTTCTTATGCATGTAATATTAATTCATAAACTTAATTTTATGTAGCATTCATAGAAACATTCATGAAATTAATAGACACATAACACAAGATATGATATCACAGAAAACTCCTGTTAGGAAGTAAAAACTGCGGTGGGGATGACACCCACAGAACTTCACTATCTGTAGATTGGAAGGGAGTCGGTTAAGGCTTACAATTTGATCACTTCTGATGATCTACCCTGTTAGAAGTATTAATACGGAGACCTGTTGGGATCTACTCTGTTAAGAGCTTTAGCAAAACTGATGTAGTGTGCACTCTGTTAAGAGATTTACTATAGGATTTTTAAATCCACCTTCCTTGAAAGGATTTCTTAAGTGTACTACACTTTTTAGAATGTGTACAATATGTATGACCTAACTGTATGCAAACTATAATTTCTGATCATAGATTCATTAGTTTACAGAGTATGAATATCACCTATAGTGATTGATTAATACCTTTTCCTGCTTGTCGGTAGCCTTGGTTCTTGTTCTTGAAAACTGATTTGATCTTTGCCTATGCTTCTGCATGAATTCTCTTGTCTGAACCTTAGATACTCTCAGAGGCTACAATAATCATTGAACAACATGTTCACAATTGATTGAGCATCTATTTATACAAGTTCTTTGACCTATTCTAGAATCACACATTACAATGTTAACTCTAGATCCAAGGTATACAACTTGACCTTGATCCTTTAGTTTGCATGTTTTAAATCAGTTAGACTGATAAAAACAATAGTAATTACATTGCTTTTCCCTCAAGTAATGGATTTAAAAATAAATCAAGAAGCTAAACATAAAATTTCAGTGATTTATCTGACATGGAAGTCAGATCCACTTTTTTCAGGATGTAACTAACTCTCGGTATCTGATTGTCGGTGTGAATTGAAAGTCTGTCAGTGTTCCTTATTTGCACTGTTAGTCGAGTTCCCTTGATCTATTGGGCTCCACTCTTGATTGTTCGTCGGGTTTCACTATTGGTTACTCGTCGGGTTCCTTTGTCTTTTATGTCATCGGTTAACACTAAATAGTGTTGCGTCAGGATGCTTTGTATTTATCGATATCGGTAACCTTGGCGTCGGGTAGTGTTGTGCCCTATTTTTTAGTGTAGTATTAACTGATGGTTTTTATCATGTTATTCCTTGCATATACTAATGGGAAAATATAATGTCTTTAATGTCTATGTCAGTCCAGTTCAGCTTTGCATCAAGATGATTGATATTCTGATTTCATGTAGGTTGATGCAACCTCCTTCTCAGCTTAGTTACAAATAGACAAGGGACGAACCCCTAGTCTACCTCTCAAGTACTCAAATGTATCCTTCGGTAAGGGTTTGGTGAATATGTCTGCAAGTTATTCTTTTGATTGTACATATTCTAGTATCACCTATTTCTCTTGTACTTGTTCCCTCAAGTAGTGGTATTTGATAGATATGTGCTTTTTCATTGCATGCATCACAAGATTCTTCAAAATATTTATAGCACTTGTATTATCACAATAAATTGTCACTGGGTCAGTGGTCTCTTCATTCATTCCTTTCAATAGTTGTTTGATCCATGCAATGTTCGAACAATTTGCAGCAACAACAATATACTTTGCTTCTGCAGTTGACTGAGATATGCATCCTTGCTTCTTGCTTATCCAAGTAACTAATCTTTCTCCAATAAATAATGCTCCACCAGTAGTGCTCTTTCTATCATCTATGTTCCCATCCCTATCAACATCAATATAAACTTGTAATTCAAACTTCCTTCTCTTTTATACCATAGTGCATAATCCTCAGTATTCTTCAAATATATAAAAATTATTTTTACAGTAGTCATATGAGATTCTTTGGGATTAGAAGAAAATATTGCAATTATTCCAAGTGTGTGTTTTATGTCAGGTCTTGTGTGTACAACATACATCAATTTACCAATCATAGATCTATAAAAAGTTTGATTTACCTCAGGTGTCTTGTCTTCTTTTCTCAGTTTGCATCCTGTCACCATAGGTGTTTAGATTGGTTTTGATTCTTCCATTCTGAATGTCTTTAGTACTTCCTTGATGTATTTTGATTGAGTAATATAGATACCTACAGTTTGTTGTAAAATTTGCAATCCAATAAAAAAATTGATCTCTCCAAACATTGACATTTCAAATTCTTTCCTCATTTCATTAGCAAATGAAGTGCATAGGTTATCATTACCTCCAAATATAATATTATCAACAAATATTTCAACAATAAGTTTCTTATCATCATTTCCTCCTTTCAAATATAAATTTTTGTTGTCACTTGTTCTAATAAATCCAATACTTATAAGATAAGAATGCAGTCTTTCATACCATGCTCTCAGTGCTTGTTTCAATCCATATAAAGCTTTGTGTAACTTACATACCATTTTTGTCTGATCAGGATCAATAAATCCTTCAGGTTGTTCAATGTATACCTCTTCTTCTAGTATTCCATTCAAAAATGTAGACTTCACATCCATATGATATACTTTGAATCCTTTATATGGAACGTATGCAAGTAGTATTCTTACTCCTTCAAGGCTAGAAACAGGTGCAAAAGTTTCCCCATAGGAAATTCCTTCTTCTTGTGCATACCCTTTGCAAACTAATCTACCTTTATTTCTAGTTACATCTCCATTCTCATTCAATTTGTTTCTGAATATCCATTTGGTGCCAATGACATTTTTGTCACTCAGTCTTGGTACCAATGTCCATGTTTTTTTTTCCTGTATCTACTCAATTTTCTCATTCATGGCATTAATCCATTCTTCATTTTCTAATGCATCTCTAACATTCTTAGGCTTAAATTCATAAATCAAAAAAGTATTATATCTCAACTTACTTCTTGTCAACATGCCTGCTCTTATATCTCTAATAATCTAATCTCGTGGATGATGTCTTCTCACATATTTCACAAGAAAAGGTTCAACTCTCTTTTCTTCATTATCTTCTCCTTTAGGTTCATTGTGTTCTGGTTCATGATCTTCAGTTTCAGTATTTTCATGATTTCTGGTCTGTGTTATCTCTTGCTCGGCGACATTACCTTGTTGCATGGTAATGGTAAGCATTTGTGCCGGTATAGAATCAGGTTCTTCCATGTAGACAAATCTATTGTAATATTCCATTTCTTTCATGTTGTCCTCATCATTTTTCTCAGAAAATTCATCAAATTTCACATTTGAACTCTCAATGATTTTGTTAGATGTCTTGTTCAAAAATTTGTAAGCTTTACTCTTAGTAGAATATCCAAGAAATATTTCTGCATCACTTTTTGAATAAAATTTACCATTTTGATAATCTTTCAGAATATAACACCAACTACCAAATATTCTAAAATAGCTCAAATTAGGTGTATAGCCATACCATAGTTCATACGATGTTTTATTTGAATCTTTCTTTAGTTGTACTCGGTTCGGTGTGTAAACAATTGTGTTGACTTCTTCTCTCCAACATGTTTGTGCAACACTCTTTTCAATCATTAGTGTTCTGGCACAATCAATCATTGTTCTATTCCTTCTTTCATCAATTTCATTCTTCTATGGTGTCCTTGATGCAAAAACCTATCTTTTGATTCCATACTCATTACAAAAGTTAGTGAACTCATCAGAAATAAATTCACCTCCTCTATCAGATCTCAAACACTTCAGATCTCTACCAGTTTGTTTTTCCACTTTAGCTTTGTACCACTTGAACATCTTAAATGCTTCAGATTTTTCTTTTAGGAACATGACAGTTATCATCCTAGAGTAGTCATCAACAAATAAAATAAATTATATATACCCATAATAACTATGTGTTCTCATTGGTCCACATAGGTTTGTATGAACTAACTCCAAAATATCATTAGATGAAAAATTCTTTCTCTTGAAACTAGATTTTGACATCTTTCCCATTTGACAATTTTAGCACATTACATGGGCTGGTTTAGATAGACTCGGTAAGCCTCTAACTCTTCTTTTATTACTAATCTTAACCATGTCAAAATTTACATGACAAAGCCTTTTATGCCATAACCATATATCTTCATTCTTTGCCAATAAGCAAGTAGTTTCAGTTGTGTCAAGATAGAATAGGTTACCTTTAGATTTTTCACCAGTGTCAATCAGCTTTCCTGTTCCATCATATATTCTAGCTTTTCTATTTTCAAATGCAACTCGGTGACATGTGTTATTCAACTATGAAACACTCAACAGATTATAGTCAAGTCCTTTTACCCAATAAGCTTTCTCACACTTGATTTGATTGTTCAGCATAATAGTACATTTTCCTTTCACTTGACATAGTGTATCATTTACCATTCTTACAGATCCACCATCATAATGTTCAAGAAATTAAAATTTTCCTTTATCACTAGTCATGTGATGTGTACAACCACTATCAATAAACCAAATGTCATGTTTACTAACTTTAGAGATAAGTGTTGTTTCTACATAGCTTTCATCTTCAGTTGAATCATCCTTCAAAGCTACAAACATTGTCTCAATATCTTCATCACTATCAGATCCACTATCATTATCTTTATCTTCAGTAATGTAACAAACCTTCTTTCCTTTATCTTTTTAATCTCGGTTATCTCTTCTATCATATTGTCAGTTACTTCTATAGTCCCGGTCATCCTTTATGTCATTAGATCTATCATTTCTATCATCATTCTTTCTGTTAGGGCATCTTGCAGCAAAATGACCAATATCTTTATAGTTAAAACATATCAAAGGTAGTTTACCTTTATATCTTCCTTTACCTCTATGAAATCTTCTAACTATTAAAGCTTCAAGTTCATCAAGTTCCTTTTCATCACTATAATTGTCACTATTATTTTTGATTATGTGTTTGCTACTAGATTTACCAATTTTCAAAGTAGACATAAATGTGGATTCCATAGATAGTACAATAATGTTTTCAAAGTTATTCAACTCAAAAGAAATCAATCTTCCAACAAGACTATCAACAGTAATGTTATTTCCAGATGCATCTCTCATTTCATGTATCATAGAGACTCTTATAGAATAAATAGGCAATAGAGTTCTAAGAATATTACTCACAATAGTGTCTTCATCAATGGTTCCACTAGATCCTTGAATAACATTCACAACTTCTTTAAGTCGGGTACTATACTGTGTTATTTTCTCTCCTTCCTTCATTATCATGTCATCAAACTTTCCTTGAAGACTTTTAGATTTATCTCTCAGTACATTTTCATCTCCTCCATAAACTAGTGTAAGTTGGTCCCACATCTTCTTGGCAGTTGTACATGTCTTGATATCCTCAAATTCAGCATCTATGAGTGAAGAAGCAATCTCCACCATGATAAGGTTATGTTCATGTTTTTCTTTCAACTGATTTACTGTCAAAGGTCCAGTAGGTAGAATGAATTCATTATCTAGATAATCTTTGATGTTGTCTCCTATTCTTGATATGTATAGTCTCATTCTACTTTTCCATGCCGGGAAGTTATCCTTGTTCAACTTTGGTGCATCTCTCTTATACAACTTGTGATCTTTAGCTTAAGTCCTTCAAAACTTTCATCTAAGCACTGTATGCTCTGATACCAATTGTCAGAATAATTGAGAGGGGGGTGAATCAATTAGAATCACTTAGCTTCCAAATTATCCTACAGTCCCAAATTCCTCCAGATGTATATCAAAACAAATTCAATCATATAAATAAACTCGGTGAAAATGTATTCTGTAATCTCAAATTTTCATTAATAGTGTTTACCGAATATCAGTAAATTAATATTGTGATTACCGATCTAGGTCAATAAAATAAAGTGTAAATTAAAATAACAATCCACAACATTCATGCACGTTGAAACATAGATTTTTCATGTGGAAACACTGCTAAGGGAAGAACCACCTGGGACTGGTAACCCAAAATACTTTCACTCTTATGAAGTGAGCTCAGTGAAGAGCCAACCCTGTTAAAGGTTACAATGCACACTATTAAATGTGACCTGGTTAGAGAATTTAAAACTAACAGTTCTCTCTTGACCATGCATTCACTATGGGGTCGACAAGAAAACACTCAACATTCTCTGAATGTTATAATAAAGACTTTCACTTTCCTACTCGGTTAAGAGATTTTTCTGTAACAATGGTTAAACTAATACAGTAATTATCTAATTCAAATACAACTCTGATTTTTAGATTTTCAGATCCATGATAAGTACATAATACCTCTGATCAATTTGTTCACTTTAGTTCATCTCATACTTCATACTTGTTCTGCTCAGTAATCCTCTTTCCTCTGTCGCTCGGTAATGTCTGTAGAAAATGCTTGGTTCTGTCTTTAACCAGTTTGATCAGTCATGTATAAACTTCACATGTGCACCTCAGGTATCATCAGGTGATTGATAATGAATCTCTTATCTCTTATATAGACATCATAGCTCATTTAATTTCCATCCTTCAGATTTTGATTCTTAATCTCCATCATTGATTTTCTCGCTTGATCATCCTCGACAGTTGTGTTAAAAACATGTTTTAATCTTTGTCGTCCAATCTTCATTAAATTTTTATAACCATTTGATCAAATAACAATTTATCTTTTACCTCAAAATCATCAATTTCCATATCAACATCTTAGTCAGCCTCGGTTTTATTAAATTGCTTGGTCAATAGTTGTGTCGGCAATCCCTTGCTCGGTTATCACTGTGCACGATATACATTTTATTTTACTTGGTGTTTACTGTCTCTCAGTGTATACAAAACTCTTTATTTACCAACCACATAAACTTTGTTTGTTCTAATTCTCCAATTCATAACAAATGTTTTCCACCATAATGATACTCAAATAAGTTGGCATCAATGACAATGCATTAACCAATAATGTTTATCATCACATCTGCAACTCGTTTGATTATCAACAAATTACTTCAAACATAAAATCAGTTTTAGTTTGTCACAACTAACATTCCTTACACATCGCATTAAAAAGTTTCAAAAATTTAGGAAGATCTCTAACAACTCTTGTAGTACTTTTTTCCACAATGTTATCAAATTTTACATGACAAAATCTCTTATGCCACAACCAACTATCATCAATCTTAGCAATCAAGAATCTACTCTTAGAATTGTTCAAATGAAATGCATTACCTTTAGTCTTTCTTCCTATATAAATATCAATTCTAGAGCTTCCAATAATGTTTCACATTCCATTATTGAATTATAAGTTGTATCCTTTATCGACTAGCTGACCAACACTCAAAAGATTATATTTCAAACCTTCAACATATAGAACATCGTTAGTATTCTTATTACCATCAAGAGTAATAGAACCTTTCCCTTTGATCAATCAAGGAGTATCATTGCCAAATCTGACAACACCATCATCATACTTTCCAATTTAATAATTTTTTTTTAAATATATGGTCATGTGTTATGAACATCCATTGTCAATAAACCATTCATCCTTCTTATCGACATGTGAAACCAAGTCTTTCTCTTCATTCACAAAATTTGGATCTTCATCTTTAATAACAATAAATGCAATATCATATTCACTCTTTTCAGATTCATCATCAGATACACCTTCATCAGCGGCATAATAACACTTCTTCTATTTATAATTGAATTTCTTAGGCTTGTACTTATTCTCTCTATTAGGAGATCTTGAAGCAATATGGCCAATCTTATTACATGCAAAAAACTTCAAAGGCAACTTTCCTTGATACTTACCAGATCCCTTAGATAGTCTCTTTGCAATTAGGGATTCAAGGTCTTTAAGATCTCTTTCTTCTTTCTCAATTTGTTCTCATTCCTTAGCATATATACCAAGCTTAGATGAACTTTCTCCAAGGTCATATATTTTCTTATCCTTAGAAATAGTATCTTTAAATGAAGTTTCAACTTTAGGAATTCTATCTCAAGATTTGCTCATTTCAAAAGCAGATAACTTACCAATCAATGCATCTCCTGTCACGATAGTCACAATTATAAATTTTTCAATAGTAGAAACTTTGTGATTGTAAGGAGGCAAGGATCTTAGGATCTTAGAAACAATCTCATTCTCATCTAATGTTCCACCAGCGCATCTAATTTCACCAACAAGTTCGGTGATCTTATTCACATAAGTAGTAATATTCTCATCTTCTCTCATGTTTAATGAATCATATTTTCCTTTCAGAATTTGTACTTTGGCTTGTTTCACAAATTCATATCCTTCATATAATATATCCAATTTTGTCCATACTTCATGTTTAGTTACTAATCCCTAAAATGTTTGTATATTGAACATCTAATAAGGCACTCTTCAAAGCTTTTTTTTATCATATTATACTCAAATTATTTCTTTTCATCAATAGTCACAATAGATAGATCAAAAGGAGGCTTGCAATATTTCTTTGTAACAACCCAATATTTCTTCACTAAGACATCTCAAGTGTGTAATCATTCGGTCCTTCTATATACTATAGTTGGTTCCATCAAATCTCAGTCTTTCCCTCTTAAAGGTCGACATCCCAGATCTCCTCATGCGGTTAAGCTTCACCAAGAGGACACTAACTTTAATACCAATTGTTAGAATAAATGTAGCACACGCAACTAAGAAGGGGTGAATCAGTTGTGACCAAAAAATCAAGACCCTTAACAAAATTACCAACTTAATCTCATATCTGAAAGATAAAAATGAATGCAAAAACATAACATAGTAATCAACACAACACCAATATTTTTGACGTGAAAACCCTGTTAGGGATAAAAACACGATGGGGATCAAACCCAAAAGATGAATGTACTCTGTTAAAATAACTATACCCTATTAGGAGTATTACAAAGTGGAATTCACATGCATTCAGGCACACTGGCTAGAGCTCACTACTCAATTACAACAAGGATTTCAATCCCAAGGAAGGATCAATGCCTTACAAAAATCTTTGATCTTAAATCATGAAGGAAACTTTGTCCAAACTCATGAATTGACAAACAACATCTCTGATAAGACAAAATAGTTCCAATGAAGTACATTAAATCTTTGTCTCAATTGAAGATTCCACTCATAAATCTTTTCTTAACATCTCATACTATTTTCCATACATACATACATACACACATCTTTGCAAATTTCAAATGATTACATATTTATACATATTACATCAATTTATCTCAACTAGGTTGGTCAGGGACCTAATTACAAAATATTAATTCAATTCATCTTAATACACAATGCGCTCCATTGAATGTCAGCTAAGACATAACTGTTAGAATAACTGAGAGGGAGGGGGGGGGGGNTAGGTTGGTCAGGGACCTAATTACAAAATATTAATTCAATTCATCTTAATACACAATGCGCTCCATTGAATGTCAGCTAAGACATAACTGTTAGAATAACTGAGAGGGAGGGGGGGGGGTGAATCTGTGGCCTTAAAAAATAATTCCAAAAACACAACCAAAAATTATATCTCAAATATAATATCCTCTAGTTATCTTTCAGTCCATCAAGATGTATACCAGAAATAACTTTAACAAATATAACCTGCTCGATAAGATATATTGTTTATCTTTTCTAGACTTTACCAAATAATAGTAAATAAAATTAGTGTTAACCAACCAATCTAATTTCAATAATGTGTAAAACAAAATATCAATGCAATGAAAGAAATACAAATTTGACACGTAGATTTTAATGTGGAAACCCAGTGTTGGGAAAAACCAATAGGGACCGGTAACCCAAAAATTTCACTCTTCTGAAGTGATCTTGGTGAAGAGCCAACCCTGTTAAAGGTTACAATACACACTGTTAAGTGTGACCTTTTTAGAGGATTCAAAACTAACAGTTTGTATTTTGACCTAGCATTCACTATGCTGTCAACAAGAAAACCTTTTGATACTCTTGAGCATCTCAATACAATTAGGATGGTTAAATCCCACTCGGTTAAGAGATTTTCTGAATCAATGGTTAAACTGATAGAGTAAATGATATGTTCAAAATACAAATTTAACTTGCAGATATTCAGGTCTATTTCTAGTCCAATAATACCTCTCTGATCAATATGCTCTTCAGTTCCTTTTCTCTCTTCTTTGTTTTTCTTGGTGAATGCTCTATCCTCTGTTGCTCGGTGTCTACAAAATTCCTTGCCTCTGTTCTTCAGCCTATGTGATCAGATCTACATGAAGAATTCAATCTTCACCAAAATATATTCAACATTCCTCTTTTTCACAATGAATTCCTTGTCTCTTTATATAGACATGATTAGCCACTCAATCTCCTTGTTTTTGTCATAGATCACTTCTTGATCCATAAATCTCACCATGCTTTGCTTTATCCCGTAAAGCTATACTTTAATTTTATTCCGTGAATCTCTCCCTGATAACTATGAATAAAACATGCTTTAAATCTCTTCCATACTTTAGTTTAATTGATCGTTGAAAATAAAGAAATCAATCAATCAATCTCTAAATATAGCTCTGCCAGCTAAGTAGTTTTGTCATTCTCTAACTCCAGTTCTATTTGATCAACAACTTCAGTTGTGCTCGGTAACAATTTCATTTTACTGCGGTGCTTGGTATACACTTACTTGGTATACTCTTTCTTGGTAACACTTTCTCGGTTACTACTATGCTCGGTGTTCACTGTCACTCGGTGTATACTGAACTTTTAAGTTTTACCGACCACATATCTCTTCAGATCTTCAAGGTTATGACTAATATGTATATGGTGAATCAAACCATATCAAGTTGGCATCAATGAAAATACAATACATTAACTAATTTAATGTCTTTCATTCACTTTTGCAGCTCGGTGATCATCAACTTATCATCTTTAAACATTCAATCAGTTATAGTTCATCAATCTCTCCCTTTGGCATTGATGACAACACAATATGAAATATGTCATAGAATACCAAACTTATTGTTCTATAACCAATTCAAATATCTGAATCTCGGTAAGCTCTTCTAGCTTAGATTTGATTATGTTGTGTGATCTCCCTTTCTTCATTCCCTTCAATGGATAGGTGTAGTAATTTTGTTTTCTGATTATGTCTCTCCCTTTCTTGTAGAATCTCTTCTCCCTTTTCTGGAAAGATATGAAGTATGAACTCTCTCCAATTCTCTCACTTTGATGGATGGTTATGTCATTGAATATCTCTCTCTTTTGATTTTTGTAGAATCTCTTCTCCCTAATTTATATTTCATTGAATCTCTCTCCCTTTGAAAACAATGCCAAAAAAAAAATTCAACTATGTAGTAGCCAATCAATATTTTTCTCCCTTTGAAGTTTTCTTTCCCTTTAGTGGACTAATATGCCATTGTGCTCCATATTTCATCTTGCATCAACATGAATAATCTTCTAATAATGTGTAGCTCGATGTAGCCTCCTAGTCAACTTAGTGACCAGTAGACAAGGGAAGAACCCCTAGTCTTTTCCTCAGGTACTCAAATGTATCTTTTGGCAATGGTTTTGTGAATATGTCTGCTATTTATTCTTTGGATTGTACATATTCCAGTATCACTTATTTCTCTTGTACTTTTTCCCTCAAGTAATGATACTTAATAGCTATGTGCTTTGTCTTAGCATGAATCACATGGTTCTTTGAGATATTCATAGCACTAGTATTATCACAATAGATAACTACTGGTTCAAGAATATCCTCATTCATATCTTTTAGCAATTGTTTGATCTATGCAATGTCAGAGCAATTTGCATCAACAACTACATATTCTTCTTTCGTAGTTGTTTGAGATATGCATCCCTATTTTTTACTTATCCATGTGACAAGCCTTTCACCTATAAAGAATGCTCCTCCTATAGTTCTCTTTCTATCATCTATGTTTCCAGCCCAATTAGCATCAGTATAAAACTTGTAGCTCAAACTTGCCTTCTTTATTGTACCACAAACCATAGTCTTCAATATTTTTCAGAAATCTCAAAATTCTTTTAACAAAATTCATGTGTGATTCCTTAGGCCATAGGATTAGCAGAGAATCTTGCAACTATACCAACTGCATGGGCTATATCAAGTCTAGTGTGTACAACATACATTAGTTTACCAATCATAGATTGGTATATGGTCTAATTTACCTCAGTTGTCTTGTCTTCCTTTGTCAATTGGCATCTAGTTTCCATAGGTGTTCCAACTGGTTTGGAGTCCTCCATCTTGTATATCTTTAGAATTACTTTGATGTATTTGGATTATGTGATGTAGATGCCTTCATCCTGTTGTAGAATATGTAGGCCAAGAATAAATTTGATCTCTCCAAACATTGATATCTCAAATTCTTTGCTCATTTCATCATCAAATGACTTGCATAGCATATCATTACCTCCAAATATGATATCATCAATGAATATCTCAGCAATCAAAATCTTATCATCAGTATCTCCTTTCAAATATAGATTATTGTTGTCACTTGTTCTAATAAAACCAATACGAATGAGATAAGAGTGAATTCTTTCATACCATGCTCTCAGTGCTTATTTTAATCCATACAAGGCTTTGTGTAGTCTGCAAACCATGTTCCTCTTGTTAGGATAAACAAACCCTTCAGGTTGTTCAATGTATACCTCCTCTTCTAGTATTGCATTTAGAAATGTAGATTTAATATTCATTTGATATACTTTGAATCCTTTAAAAGAAGCATAAGAAAGTAGAATTCTTACTCCTTCTAGTCTAGAAACGGGTGCAAAGGTTTCTCCATAGTCAATACATTATTCTTGTGCATACCCTTTGCATACCAATCGTGCTTTGTTCCTTGTGACTTCTCCATTCTTTTTAAGTTTGTTTCTGAAAATCTATTTGGTGCCAATGACATTTTTGTCACTTGGTCTAGGTACTAATGTCCATGTTTTATTCTTCTCAATCTGTTCAACCTCTTCATTCATTTCACTAACCCATTCTTAATTCTCAAGTGCAACATTAACAGATTTAGGCTCAAAATCACAAATCAAACATCTAGTGTTAAGAGACTTACTTCTTGTTCTCATTCCTCCTCTTTTGTCTCCAATGATCTAGTCATGTAGATGGTGTCTTTTGACATATTTAGCAAGTACAATTTTAGAACTCTTATCTTCCTTTTGATTTTGATCTTGATCGCTCGGTTCAACATTGTGAGCATTTTCCTAATTCTCGGTGTGTGCAGCCTGTTGCTCAGTTGCATTATTATGTCGTTTGGCAGTGTTATACTGTTGCTCGGTAGCTGCAGTCTGTTGCTTGGGAAAAGTGTAAGGTTCATCAATGTAGACAAATCTGTTGTAATCTTAAGGTTCCTTTCTACTTTCCTCATCATTTTTCTCAGTAAATTTATCCACTTTAACATTTTCACTTTCAAATATTTTGTTAGAAGATTTGTTCAGACATTTATAAGCTTTACTTTTAGTAGAATATCCTAGAAATATTCCTTCATCACTTTTAGAGTCAATTTTCCCATTTCTATCATCTTGCATTATATAACATTGACTTCCAAAAATTCTAAAGTAACTCACATTTGGTGTGTATCCATACCATAGCTCATAAGGTGTCTTATTTGTGTGTTTCTTCAATTGAACTCTGTTTAGTGTATAGACAATAGTACTTACAAATTTTTTCCAAAAGGTTTGTGTGATGCATTTTTAAATCATTAGTGTTTTGGTACAATCAACAATTGATCTATTCCTTCTTTCAGCAATCCCATTTTGTTGTGGTGTCCTCGGTGCAGAAACCTCTCTTGTAATCCAATGCTCATTACAAAAGTTACTGAATTCATCAGAAATAAATTCTCCTCCTCTATATGATCTTAGACATTTCAGTTCTTTTCCACTTTGTTTTTAAACTTTAGCTTTATACCATTTGAACATCTTAAATGCTTCAAATTTCTATTTCAATAATATGATAGTCATCATCCTAGAATAGTCATCAACAAATAGAATGAAGTATCTATCACCATAATAGCTCTTTGTTCTCATTGGTCCACATAAGTCAGTATGGATTAACTCTAGAATAGCATTATATGTGTAGGTTTTTCTCTTGAAACTATACTTTGTCATTTTTCCTATTTGATAATTCTTGCACATAACATGGTCGGGCTTTGAAATACTCGGTAAGCCTCTTACTTTTATTTTCTTACTTATCTTAACCATTTTGTCAAAATTCACATGACATAACCTTTTATGCCACAACCAAACATCTTCATTTCTAGTCAATAAAACAGTGGTCTCAATATTATCAAGATAGAATACATTACCTTTTATTTGTTCACCAGTACCGATCAAATTTCCTGTTCCATTATAGATCATTTCCTTTTTGTTCTCAAATGCAACTCGGTGTCATGTGTTGTTTAGCTGTGAAACACTCAATAGATTATAGTTAAGTCCTTTCACCCAATATGCATTTTCACATCTGATCAAATTATTCAACATGATGGTACCTTTTCTTTGAACTGGGCAAGGTGAGTCATTACCCATCCTAACCGATCCACCATTATAATATTCAAAAGTTTCAAAATTTTCTTTATCTCCAATCATGTGATGAGTACAGCCACTATCAATAATCCAAACATCATTTTTGCTAACTTTAGATATGAGTTCAGTTTCAACATACCTTTCTTCTTTGTCTGAATCATCCTTCATAGCAACAAATACTACCTCAACATCTTCATCAGAATCAGTATCATAATTTTAATCTTTGTTCTCAACCAGGTAATAAGCCTTCTTGTTTTTGTCCTTGTAGTCTTGGTTATCTCTTTTGTCAGAGTGTTGGTTGCTTCTGTAGTCTCGGTCATCAATTTTTCCAAACTTCTTTTCATAATATTTGTCATTGTTTCTTTCATCCTTTCTCTTGTTAGGGCATCTAGCAGAAAAATGTACAATTTCTTTGCAATTAAAATAGACCAATATTAATTTACCTTTGTATCTTCCTTTACTTCTATGTAAACTCCTAGTCATTAGGGCTTCAAGTTCATCAAGTTCTTGTTCATCACTATCACTGCCACTATCATTTCTCATAGTGTGTTTGTTACTAGATTTGCTTATTTTCAGAGAAGATTTGAATGTAGACTCAATAGTAGGTAATGCATTTTTGTCATAGTTGTTCATATCAAATGAAATTAGTTTACCAATCAAACTATTAAGAGTAACATTTTTATTTTCTACTGCTCTCATTTCTTGTATTGCAGATACTCTAATTGCATAAACAGGAAGTAAGGTTCTCAGAATTTTACTTAAAATTGTTTCTTCCTCAAGTAATCCTCCTACTCCACAGATAACATTAACAACTTCTTTGATTGTGCTACTCTACTGAGTGATGTTCTCTCCTTCTTTCATTCTATGGTTATCAAACTTTCCTCTTAGGATTTCAGCTTTAGCTCTCAGCACATTGGTGTCTCCTCCTTGTACTAGTTTGAGTTTGTCCCACATTTTCTTTGTAGAGGTGCATGATTTCACATCTTCAAATTCAACATCAGATAGTGAAGAAGCAAGTTCTATCATCATAGAACTATGTTAATGTTTCTCTCTCAATTTATCAACAGTCGGAGGTCCAGTAGGTACACCATATTCAATATCCAAGTGTTGAGTGACATCATTTCCAATACTAGATAGATGAAGTCCTATCCTACTTTTTCATGATGCAAAGTTGTCCTTGTTTAACTTAGGCACATCCCTTTTACTCATCTTGTGATCTTTAGCTTAAGTCCCTTTAAAATTTTCTTCCAAGCACCAAAGCTCTGATACCAATTGTTAGAATAAATGAGAAGGGGGGTGAATCAGTGGCCTTAAAAACTAATTCAAAAATCCAATAAAAACTTATATCTCAAATATAATATCCCCTAGTTATCTTTCAGTCCATCAAGATGTATGTTGTAAAACTTTTAACAAATTTAACCTGCTCGGTAAGATATATTGTTTATGTTTTCTAGACTTTACCAAATAGAAGTAAATAAAATTAGTGTTAACTAACCAATCCTGTTTCAATAATGTGTAAAAAAAAATATCAATGCAATGAAAGTAATACGCATTTCACACATAGATTTTAACGTGGAAACCCAATGTTGGGAAAAACACTTGGGACCGGTAACCCAAAATTTTCACTCTTCTGAAGTGAGCTCGGTGAAGAGCCAACCCTATTAAAGGTTACAATACACACGGTTAAGTGCGACCTTGTTAGAGAATTCAAAACTAATAGTTTGTCTTTTGACCTAGCATTCACTATGTTGTCAACAAGAAAACCTTTTGATACTCTTGATTATCTCAATACAATAAGGATGGTTAAATCCCACTCAGTTAAGATATTTTCTGAATCAATGGTTAAACGGATAGAGTAAATGATCTGTTCAAAATACAACTTTAACTTGTAGATATTCAGATCTATTGTTAGTCCAATAATACCTCTCTGATGAATATGCTCTTCAGTTCCTTTTCTCTCTTCTTTGTTCTGCTCAGTGAATGCTTTGTTCTCTACTGCTCGGTGTCTGTAGAATTCCTTGGCTCTGTTCTTCAGCCTATGTGATCAGATCTGCATGCAGAATTCAATCTTCACCAGAATATATTCATCATTCTTGTTTTTCACAATGAATTCCTTGTCTCTTTATATAGACATGATTAGCCCCTCAATCTCCTCATTTTTTCCATAGATCACTTCTTGATCTATAAATATCATCATGATTTTCTTTATCCAGTAAAGCTTTGCTTTAGTTTTATTCCATGAATCTCTCCATGATAACTATGAATAAAACATGCTTTAAATCTCTTCCATGATTTATTTCAACTGATTGTTGAAAATAAAGAAATCAATCAGTCAATCTCTAAATATAGCTCTGCCAGCTAAGTAGTTTTTTTCATTCTCTAACTCTTGTTTTGTTCGGTCAAAAACTCCAGTTGTGCTCGGTAACAACTTCAATTTACTGCGGTGCTCGGTATACTCTTTCTTAGTATAATCTTGCTTGGTAACACTTTCTCAATTACTACTGTGCTCGGTATACACTGTCACTTGGTGTTCACTATCACTCGGTGTATATTGACCTTTTAAGTTTTACCGACCACATAAACTTTGTCTCTTCAGATCTTCAAGGTTATGACCAATATGTATATGGTCAATCAAACCATATCAAGTTGACATCAATGAAAATACAATACATTAATTGATTTAACATCTTGCATTCACTTTTGCATCTTGGTGATCATCAACTTATCATCTTTAAACATTCAACCAGTTATAGTTTATCAATAATAATGATCCATAACAACATTCTCAAACATGCTCCAAATTCATAAATTATGTCACAATCCTTCACAACATGCTACACCACTAAGTCGGCCAAGAATAATAAGAAAAACAACACATTACATGAGGAATCTTCAATTCTGATCACATAACCCAATGTGATCCACCAACATGAATAGGAAATGATCAAGAAATAACAGCAAGAAACATGAAATACCATGACATCAACACAAACAACTTTGTTTTATGAGTCAAAATCATCTCTACACTGTTCATTAGAAACACTAAAACCAAAACCACCATCATAAAATAAAATAAGCTTTCCAACATCCAAATCATGAGCCACTCGAGACGAGGACACAATTCCAAGTCTTGAACTTACCACGAGGTTAACAATAAATAATATTTCCAAAATAATCCATGTCGATCCAATAACTGAAACATTGTCTCTGATAGAATAACCCAAATAACATTCTTTGATAAATCCAACATATCTCACTCAACTCAATATTCAGACCTTTATAAGTTGACATAGATCAATTACAAAAATCAATGAAACTTTATATACCTTCGCAACATCTGATATTGAATATAGTAGTCATACCACATAATTCATCTCACTAAACATCTCAGGAACATTGTCTTTGATAGTAATCATATGTTGGCATTAATGCAAAACACTAATGTCATCACATATATGCACAATCTGAACAATATCTCACCACCAAACGAGGACCTTGTTGTAAAGATATGTTACTTTGTTTGTCACTAGGAGTGATAGATAGTTGTTGTGAAAGCATGACTGGTAAATCATGATCAAGATCAATAGTCTCATACATATCATCAGAATCACTAGCATGAATATCATTGTTAACAACAAGAATTTCATCATCAGGAGTATCTTCTACATCTAAATTAATTGTAATAGAATCTAAGATACAAATAGAATTGTCACGTTTGTTCATTTTGATCTTGTTTAAAGTCACTTCCTTCATTGGCTCAAGCATGGGTTGGTTAAAGGGAAGCAAAGCATGAGGAGGTGTAGGAGGTGAAGCAATGTTTTGAGAAACACCTTGATGGGATATAGCATGACACTTATGACAGCGGTCACTAGCATGAAATTTTTTTTTGGTTTTTATATAGGTTTGTTTTGGGTTAGGATCAATCAGTATTGGGTCCTTTCCTTCCTTTGGAGGAAGAACAGAAGGAACCACACTAGATTGAGAGATAAATGGATGATAATGTGTATGAGAAATAAGAGGTGGAACATAACCATATATAGGAGGTGTAGGAGTTTTAGGAAGAAGTCCATGTCTATGGAAAATAGATGGATAATCTTTAGGTTTCCTAAGTTCAAAAATATTTTGGACCTTGTAGGCTTGGTATGATCGAAAGAGATTGTTAGGACAGGTTTTGGTCGCTTGAGGCATCAAAGGCCAAAATAAGTCAAGTTCAACTGAGTCTTGAGACATTGAAGGCTGGTAAAGACTATGTTTTGTTGGTGTACTGAGAGGGGGGGTGAATCAGTAAAAAATGATTCTTTAAACCTTAAAAACTTAAACTCTTATTCAACTCGGTAAGACAAACTTCAACATGAACTTAATCAACAATAACTTCACTATATCAATCAACAACTTAAGTAATTAGAAAATAACATGTACAATATATATTCAACGCATATGACACCAGTATTTAACAAGGAAATCCAATTTGGGAAAAACCTTTGTGGGAATTGTCACCCACAAATAAAAATACTTTTCTGAAGTACGCTCGGTTAAGAGTCAATCCTATTAAAGATTACAATGCACATTGTCAAATGTGACCCTGTTAGGGGATTTGCCTCAGATCTATTAGGATCTTCACCCTGTTAGAAGTGGCCTAGTTAAAGGGATTTAAACATTCTTCTAGAATGTCACCTTTCACAAGGATTTACAATAATATTGTTAAGTCCACTCAGTTAAGAGATTTTCCTGCTACAAATGTTAATAAGCAATAGTATAGAATTTAATCTGTAGTAATGCAACTACCTCTTTCTTGATCAAATCACTTATGTGCTCTTTGACTACTGGCCTCAAAAATTCACCAGTCTCTGTTCTAGACTCAAATTTCTACCATTTCCTTCTTCACTGCTTTACTCAGTAGCACATCCACACTTAAACTTGCCAGCCTCTCTATCGTTCAAACTCATGCTTTATATAAACTCAAATTTTCCTCTTAATCTCCTTGATTAAGTTTTCCTTCGTTTACTCTCAACCGTCAGATCATCCTTTTGAAATGACTCAATGAACTTAATACTTGGTAAAATGTGTTATTATCACCTCGTAACTTGAACTTTTCTTGGAAGTGGTACCATCACTTTTTGGCTTAATCTTTACCATAGATAATCATCTTGTATTTTCCTGATCGTAGATCTCTATAACTAACTCTTATTTACTGTGGCTCTTCATTAAATGTCATTCTAATTCTTGTTTCATGCTCGGTAACTAACTTTGTCTTGATCAACTGATGAAGATCTGATGGAGATGATGAAGACCGAGTGATATCAAGTATCATGATTGAAGAAATGGTTAGTGTTAGGAATAAAATTCCACAAGACAACTGAGAGGGGGGTGAATCAGTTGTAGTATAGATTATTAAACTTTAAAATTTATAAACCAAATTTGCAAATGTAAATGATAACACAGTAAATGCCAACACCATAACACAATATTTTTTGTCGAGGAAACCCTATTAAAGGTAAAATCCTGGTGGGAATTAACACCCACAAATAATGTACTAAGAGTATAGTATCTATGTTAAAAGATATTGGCCCTGTTAGGATCTTGTTTACAACATTATAGTACACAGTCCCTGTTAGGAGACAGACCCTGTTAGGAGTCAAAGAAAATAGTAGGCTCATTTCCATGGCACACTACCTAAAGAAGGTTAGAGCCACCCTCAAGGATTTACAATCTGAATCAAGTGTATAAAGAAAATACACAATCCAGTGAATTGTCTGATAGCAACTGTCTTTACTTGGTCAGTTCTAATAAAGTATCAAATCTGCTCTGTATTCAGTAGTCAAAAAGCTTCGCAGCTTCCACACATCTCTGTCCTTAATTCTTTACTACATCTTCTCCACAAGAAAAGATCATCCATATATACCTTCTTATAATAATTCATTAGGTCAGCTAGTTAAGCTTTCCTAATACATAATCAACTAGGTTGGCCAATTAAGACTTTCCATCATACAAATAATTATATAACCCCTTGCTAAGATACACACGGTACCTATAACAAGTAAAAATCAACTACAATCCATCTGATATACTTCCAGATCCGTAATCTATGCTCATAATTAATTTTACACGCTAAATATATGAAGTCAGCCAGGAACTAGGTCTTCTCTAGAATACACGCTACAACTAACATCGCCAATATCCAAACAACAATTGAACTCAACCCATTACTCCAACATATGTCAGCTCTCCACCAGTAAAATTGCATCATTTGAAATATCTTCACCAGAAAGATATACTCAAAACACAGAGACCTGCTCTGTCCAGAATCACAGTTACAGTCCAGAAAACCAGTCTTCACCAAATCAATTGTAACATCCATAATATGAAACATAAAGCCAAGCAACCTTAGTAATAAGGTCAACACACATCCTTCTACATAAATCCAACTTTGATCATTCTGAATCATCCATACAGTGTTTGTACACTCCTTCCAGTCAAGTAGCCAGTTTGTCTTCTCCACAGAGATATATGTTGACATCAGTGACAAAACATGAATATCAATAGCATGATCAGTAACCAAAACTGATATCATCCAACAATCTCCCCCTTTGGCATTGATGGAAACATGTGGGAAAATCCATATGTATCAACCCAAAAGTACTTTCTCTTAATACAATCTTCTTAATATCCTCAACACAAATCTCCCCAAAATAGTAGGGATTTTCACATAGATTCCTTCCCCCTTTGGAAGCAATGTCAAAGAGTGACATAACTCATTTGTAGTCTTCTGTAAGGTGTATCTTTTTCAAATTGTCATGTCCAATCAGCTAGGTGCAATATCACCCAAATGTACTCCATAGTATTCTCTTGCGATCACTCCCCCTAAGGAGTAGATCCATACATCAAGTTCAGATAGTGATATAGCTCTAAAAATCACTAGAGTGATGCATATCTGCATCATTTAATTACCACTAGGAGGGGCCACCACCCCAAGCATGCCTCTGAGATATTCAAAAGCATCTTTTACCAAAGGTTTAGTAAATATATCTGCTATTTGTTCCTTGGTGCTAATATACTCTAGTTTAATCTCTTTATCTGCTACCTTCTCCCCCAAGAAATGATACTTAATAGAAATATGTTTAGTCTTTGAATGCATTACAATATTATTTGACATATTCACTGTGTTGGTGTTATCACAATGGATAATCATTGGTTCTTTGAAAATTATTCCAATGTCCTTCAGCATTTGTTTCATCGAAATGACTTGTGTATAATTTATTGCAGCAGCAACATACTCTGACTCAACAATAGATTGAGCAATAGAGTTATGCTTCTTACTCAACCACGAAACTAGCCTTTTCCCAAGGAAAAATGCACCACCACTTGTACTCTTCTTGTCATCCACATTACCTGCCCAATCAACATTAGTAAAAGCCTGCAGTGTGAAATCATCAGATTTTTCATACCATAATCCATATCCTACTGTTCCTTTCAGATATCTAAAAACTCTTTTTACAGCAGCAAAGTGTGTCTCTTTAGGATTTGTCTGATATCTATCCACAATTCCAACTACATTGGTAATATCTGGTGTGGTGTGTGTTAGATATTGTAGACCTCTAATCATTGATATGTACTTAGTCTGAACAACACTTTGAGTCTCATCACTATTAGTCAGTTTGTTTCCTGTCACCATAGGTGTTCCAACAGGTTTACAATCTTCCATTCCAAATTTATTCAACATTTCCTTAAGATACTTGGTCTGAGATATAAAAATTTCATTCTTACTCTGATTAATTTGCAAACCAAGAAAAAATTTCATCTCACCAATCATTGACATTTCAAACTCATTCTCCATTTCTTTAGAAAACTTCTTAGTCATTTTATCATTGCCTCCAAAAATGATATCATCAACAAAGACTTCTATAATTAAGATTCAATATTCATCAGTTCTCAAATATAAATTGATGTCTGCATTACCTTTTCTGAAACCAAGACGAAGTAGATATTTTTCGAGTCTTGCATACCATGCCCTTGGCGCTTGTTTCAGTCCATATAGTGCCTTCTTCAATTTGCAAACCATGTTTTCATCATTTATCAAAGGAAAACCATCAGGTTTCTCAATGTACACTTCTTCTTCTTCTAGATTACCATTCAAGAATGCTGACTTCACATCCATCTAATACACTTTAAATTCTTTATGTGCAACATAAGCAAGGAATAGTCTCGGAGCTTCGAATCTAGCAACATGAGCAAATGTTTCTTCATAGTCTATACCTTCTTGTTGTGATTAGCCTTTACATACTAGTCTAGCCTCATTTTTTACCACTGTGCCTTCCTCATCCATCTTGTTTCTAAAAACCCATTTAGTGCCAATCACATTTTTGTTCTTAGGTCTTGGAACCAATTCCCAAGTATTGTTTTTCTTTATTTGTTCTAGTTCTTCTTCCATGGATTTATTCCAAGATCCATGTCTACATGCTTCATCAGTAGTATTTGGCTCAACTTGAGAAATCAAACAAATTTCATCTCTAGCTTTGGATCTAGTCATCATCCCTCTATTTGCATCACCAATAATTTGATCTTTAGGATGGTTCTTCTTGACATACCTTGGTGTTTTCAATATCTCAGTACCTTCAGTCTGTTCTTCTTCTTCAATTTCATTCTTGATCATCAAAGGTCCTTTAGGTTCAGCAACAACCTCCTTTGTTTCTGTTATCTGACCACAATCATATATCCTTTCCTGAATTTTAAACTTTTCATCTATCCTCACATTGGTGCTTTCAATTAATTTCCTCAATCTCATATTGAAACATTTATATGCTTTACTCTTAGTGGAATAACCAAGAAAGATTCCTTCATCACTTCTAACATCAAACTTGCCTATCTCATCATCTCTTTTGATATAACATTTACTTCCAAATATTTTGAAATACTTCACAGTAGGTGTATGATCAAACCATAATTCATAAGGAGTTTTACTTTTACCTTCTCTGATCTAAATTTTGTTCAATGTGTACACAACAGTGCCAACTTCTTCTCTCCAATGAACATGTGACACATTTCCTTCCAGCAACATAGTCCTTGCAGCACCTAATATTGTTTTGTTTCTTTGCTCTACTATCCCATTCTATTTTGGAGTTATAGGGGCTGAAGTTTGTCTGTGTATTCCATTTTCTTCACAGTATGTATTAAATAGCTCCGATGTAAACTCTCCTCCTCTGTCTGATCTCAAACACTTCATCTTTAAACCAGATTCATTCTCAACTTTTTCCTTGAATAACTTGAACTTTTCAAATGCTTCATATTTATCTCTTAAATATGTAACCCACATCATTCTTGAAAATTCATCAACAAAAAGTATAAAATACCTTTCATCATAGTATGATCTTGTTCTTGTAGGACCACATAGATCTGTTTGCACAAGATCCAACTTCCCTTTTGCAGAATAATCTTTTCTCTTGAAAGTTCTTCTAGTCTGCTTCCCCATAACACATTCTCTATACATAGTGTTAGATGGCTTTACAATTCTAGGTAGATCTCTTACTTCTTTTGTCATACTTTCCTTCACAATTTTATCAAAATTAACATGAAAAAATCTTTTGTGCCATAACCAAATGCAATCAACCTTCGCAATAAAACAAGAAGCTTCAGATGTGTTCAATTCAAATATATTACCTCTGGATTTAGTACTAGATGCTATCAAGTCTCCTATTTTACCCTTTCCCATTAATGAATTTCAGTTGATAACCCTTGTCCACTAGTTGTCCAACACTCAACAAATTATGCTTAAGTCCATAAACAAGTAATACATTGTCAGTTTTAGTATTTCCATCCAAATAAATAGATCCAACTCCAATAAAAAGTTTAGGAGTATTGTCACCAAATCTAACAAAACCACCATCATGTCTTTTCAAACTCACAAACTTGTTTTTATCTCCATTCATATGATGTGAACAATCACTATCTATAACCCATTCATATTTCTTTTTAACTCAGGATACTAATGCTTTTTCTTCATGCATAGGTTCATCATCCTTAATAGCAATAAATCCAATTTCATCATAGTCATCATCCTCATCATCAAATATAACCTCACTAGCATAATAACATTCCTTGTCCTTTGAGTACTTAGACTTGAAAAACTTAGGTTTGTGCTTTGGAATTCTTGTAGGACATCTAGATGCAAAATGACCAATCTTATTACATGAAAAATATTTCAAAGGTAATTTTCCTTCAAATTTAACCTTACCTCTCTTTTCTCTTCTAGAAATCAGTGCCACAACTTCATCTAGCTTCTTTTCTTCTTTCTGTATTTGTTCCCATTCATCAGCATAGGCTCCAAGTTCTTCTCTTAAATCACTACTGCTCGTGCTTGCATTTCCAGGTAAGATCCTTTTGTTCTTGTACATGGTTGCCTTGAATGCTGACTCAACTTTAGGTAAAGCGTCTCCCAATTTTGTGGCCTCAAATGTAGTTATCTTTCCAATCAACATCTCTCCTGTGAAGTTTGGTGTCAAAGGTATGATCTCCTCTATGTCCTGAAATTTAGTTCTATATACAGGTGTCAAAGATCTGAGTATCTTTGCAATCACTTCTTCATCATTGTTAGTTCCTCCAGAGTTCCTAATAATAGTAACCACTTCAGAAATTCTTTGTGCATATGCTCTGATGTTCTCATCTTCTCTCATCTTTAGTGATTCCATCTTTGTCTTCCAATTTTGTAACTTTGCTTGCTTTGTAAACTTGTCTCCAGCATATAGTGCTCCCAGTATTGTCCAGATTTCATGTGTAGAGTCCAAGTCTTTTACCTCAGTAAATTATCCTTCTGATAGTGCGCTGATCAAATATTCCATTGCAACCATATTACATGAAAATAGCTTCTTTTCATCTTTAGTGGATTTCTCTAATTCATGTCACTACCTTTTCTTTCTTCTTTGTTATCATCTAGTAATCAATTCCCAAACATAGCAAATGTGTTCTCATCTTGTTCTTCCAACTGTCAAAGTTTTCAGGATCAAACTTTGGACTATCCTTCTTGTATTAAGTCATCTTCAGGATCACCTCAAGTTGTTAATCTTTCTCTCTAAGGACCAGCAGCTCTGATACCAATTGTTAGGAATAATATTCCACAAGACAAATGAGAGGGGGGGTGAATCAGTTGTAGTATAGATTATTAAACTTTAAACTTTATAAACCAAATCTACAAATGTAAATGATATCACAGTAAATGCCAACACCATAACACAATATTTGTTGTCGAGGAAACCCTATTAAAGGTAAACCTCCGGTGGGAGTTACCACCTACAAATAATGTACTGAGAGTATAGTATCCATGTTAAAAGATATTAGCCCTGTTAGGAGCTTGTTTACAACATTACAGTCCATAGTCCCTGTTAGGAGACAGACCCTATTACAAGTTAAAGAAAATAGTAGGCTCACTACCAAGTCACACTACCCAAAGAAGGTTAAAGCCACCCTCAAGGATTTACAATCTGAATCAAGTGTATAAATAAAATACACAATCCAGTGAACTGTCTGATAGCAATTGTCTTTTCTTGGTCAGTTCCAATGAAGTATAAACTCTGCTCTGTATCTAGCAGTCAAAAAGCTTTGTAGTTTCCACAAATCTCTGTCCTTAATTATCTACCACATCTTCTCCACAAGAAAAGATCATCCATATATACCTTATTACAATAATTCATTAGGTCGGCCAGTTAAGCTTTCCTAATACATAATCAACTAGGTCGGCCAATTAAGACTTTCCATCATACAAATAATTATATAACCCCTTGCCAAGATACACATGGTACCTATAAAAATTAAACATCAACTATAATCCATCTCATATACTTCCAGATCCGCAATCCACGCTCACAATTAATGTTACATGCTACATGTCTGAAGTCAGCCAGGAACTAGGTCTTCTCCAGAATACATGCCACAGTTGACGTCACCAGTATCCAAACAACAATCAAACTCAACCCATTACTCCAACATATGTCAGTTGTCCACCAGTAAGCTTGCATCATCTAAAATATCTTTTCCAGAAAGATATACTCAAAATACAGAGATACACTATGTCCAAAATCATAGTTACAGTCTAGAAAACCAGTCTTCACCAAATCAACTGTAACATCCATAGTATGCAATATAAAGCCAAGCAACCTTAGGAATAAGGTCAACACATATCCTTCTACATAAATAAAACTTTGATCATTCTAAATCATCCATTCAATGTTTGTACACTCCTTCCAGTCAAGTAGCTAGTTTGTCTTCTCCACAAAGATATATGTTGACATCAGTGACAAAACATGAATATCAACAACATGATCAATAACCAAAACTGATATCATCCAATAGTTAGATCAGTTATTGTTTTGTCATTGATGTCAAGCAATTGATTAATTGATTTTTATTATGTTACCATATCTTAAGAGGATAAGTTAAATGGGTGACAAATACATATAAGCCAATGATGAAGTAATTGTGATATAGTTGTTTTCTACTATATATTTGATGTTATCAAATTAGTACAATTGCTTGATCAAGTCAGAAATTGCAAAGAGTTAAAGTTATGACTAAAAGAGTTACTTTACTAAGCTAGACAGAGTCACTCAATAGAATGATATGTGAGTTAGTCACATTTACTGAACACCGAGTGAAAGTCAAGCACCGATCACCTAAGATGAGTTAGACACTAAGCAATGAATGAAGTTAGTTACCAAGTTGTAAAGCAAGTTTTATTGAATACAAGATATTGATAATAAATGATGATAAGATCAAATTTAATGTGAAGCGATGATGAGATAAATAAGGATATGAATTAAATGAAGTTTTTTAGAAGATCTTCGACCGTGAAAATTCAGTGAAAAGATCTAAGGTGAAGATCAAGCGGTTAAACCAAATTGTGAGAGTTCTTAAAAAAGTACAAGTTCTGAGGTAAAAGTGAAATGGTTTACTGAGTTGTGAATTATGAAGAAGATGATCAAATGATAGAGCGCAAATGATGGAAAATCAAATTAAGGAGATTAAGAGGCAAAGTATGTCCATATAAAGAATGAGAAATAAACAGAGAGCAAGAGGCTGGAAAATTTAACAGAGAAGAAGAAGAAGTTGAAGAACAACATTTACTGAGCAGAATAGAGAAGCAGAGATTGAAGAATCTACATTCTGAGAAAGAGATCAATGGAGTATGTGATGCCAGTATTCAACTGAGCATAAAGGATCTGACACAAGAAAATTTAGTTGATATATTTACGAATCAAAGTTTACTGTTGCTTATTAATATTTGTAACAGGGAAATCTCTTAATCGAGTTGATTTAATAGTCCTATTTTTAAAACCTAGACTTAGGTGACATTCCAAAAGAGTGTTTAAAGAACTCTAACAAGACCAATTTTAATAGAGTGGAGATCTTAACAGATTTGAGGTAAATCCCCTAACAGGGTCACATTTAAAAAATGTGTTTGTAATCTTTTACAGGATAAGTTCTTAACTGAGCGTACTTCAAAAGGGTACATTTTTATTGTGGGTTACAATTCCCAAATTGGGTTTCCTCATTAAATCTAGTGTCAACTGATCTAAATCTGGAGTTGTCTGAGTTAATTTGATGTTTCTAAGTTTGAATGATTGATTTACATATATTATATGTATTGATGTTTGAGTTATTAAGTTGATTGGTGAATTGGTTGTTTATTGTATTCAACATTACTGAGTGAATCAGAGAGTTTAGTTTTAAGTGTTTAAGTGTTTAAGATGTATAAGAGGGAAGCACCAAAGCTGAATAGGGATCATTTATCTACATAGAAAAGTAGAATCAGGTTGCATGTGTTTGGAGTAGGAGAATATGGACTTCACTTTCTTGATAATGAATATGTAGCACCGACTAGTGTACCTTTGACTATTAGTGAGCAAAGAAAGAAACAAGAACACACACAAGTTATGATTGAGATTTGTTCTACGCTTATGGACCAGGAATATGATGAACTTGATGGTTGTAATACTTTGAAATCGATGCGAGATAAGATTATTTTGACCTATGGTGGAGATCAACATGTTCTGAAGGCTAAAACAGAAAGTGTGACAGGAAAATTTTACTCTATAAGGATGAAAGGAGAGAACATAATACAGTACAGTAAAAGACTTAAGGAGACTCTTAATTCTATCAGAGGAGCCAGTGGGATCATAACAGAGGATAATGTAACAAGAAAGATGTTGATAAACCTGCTACCGAGTTATGATATTCATGTATATGTTATATAAGAGCTAAGATCTATACCCTAGATGAATGTTTCACTGGATACTACTATTAGTAAGTTAACTGCAATTAAGTTAAATGATTTTGACAATAGTTTTACTACTACATCTAAGATTGTGTTAGAATTTAATCTTTACTTGCTTTATGTAAGTAGGTGATTCCTATGGAATCCCTACACCTATTTTTTCCTCTTGTGAGGATAATTCATTTTATGTATTTTCTTATTTAGATTCCTCCTTAAGAGGAAATAACACATGTGGCACACACTTTATGAAATGTGGCATACATAGATATGGGAGTTACCATGCAACTC
>MU224942.1:38826-56827 GCA_018584345.1 Thuja plicata
CTCCTCTACTACAAGAAGGATAATCCAGTTGCAGAGTTTTGTAAAACCCCAAGTAAAGATTAAAGGGGTGTGTTAGAATTTAATCTTTACTTGCTTTATGTAAGTAGGTGATTCCTATGGAATCCCTGCACCTATTTTGTCCTCTTGTGAGGATAATTCATTTTATGTATTTTCTTATTTAGATTCCTCCTTAAGAGGAAATAACATGTGGCACACACTTTATGAAATGTGGCATACATAGATATGGGAGTTACCATGTAACTCCTTTCTTACATCTCTATTAAAGAGATGTCTCTCCTTCTCTCCTTTGATGAGATTTTAGGTTAATTTCTTCCTCTCGAACATTATTGTATGAGCTTGGCTCTCACTCTCTGTCTCTCTCATTCTTAGGCATTTTTTCTCATTCTCTATATCACGAGGGTTTTTTCATGCTTTTCATCGATCAAAATCTTGTCTCCTTGTTGTTTTGGATCTTTGGTGCATGCTCCTAGTATTCGAATTATTCATGGTAAATCTTCGTTCTCCTGCTCATTGAATTAAACAACTTCCTGATTCTCTTTATTTTGTTATTAGTTTAACAGATTGAATTGCATTTAAGTCTACTTTAAACAAATTGGAAAAGCTAGGGAAGCTGTGGCTAGAGATGGATATTTGAGCAGTGCTAGTGAGAAATTTTATAGTTGCATTGAAGGTCTTGAAGAGTTATCTACTAAATGTGATGAGAATGAAAGAGAATTTGAAACTTTTCTAGCTAGAAGGCTATAAAGAGGCAAAGAAAAATACTGAGGTAAGTTACCCTTGCAATGTTTTAATTGTGATAAAATTGGTCACTTTGCATCTAACTGTCCTGAGAAAGATAAGGATGAAAAGAAAGATAACAGAGAGAAGGACAAAAGAGTAAACAGATTCAGGAGATACAGAGACTAAAAAAACAAAGGTAAGAAATCTTGTCAAATTGCTAATGAAGGACTAAGTGATGATTATTCTTTTGATAATGATGATGGAAAATAAGTTTTTTATGTTTCTATTAAAGATGATTCTGATGAAGAAGAACCTAAAATCCTAATATCAAAAATAAGTAAGAGTGAAACATGGTTTATAGATAGTGGTTGTGCACATCACATGACTGGTGACGCACTTAATTTTATTTCCATGGAAAAACATGATGGAGGATTTGTTAGATTTGGTAATGATGCTCCATATCTTATGAAAGGAAAAGGTTCTGTAATTCTAATGAATAACACGAGATGTGATGATGTTTATTGGGTTGAAGGATTAAAGTATAATCTGTTGAGTGTTGCACAACTAAACAATACACGTCATCGAATGGAATTTTAATATGGAAAGGTGAAAGTATTTGCTGAGAAGGATAGTCTGATTGCTACTGGAGAATAATCTAAAGGTAATTTATTTTATCTTGATACTTCTATGAAGAGTTTCCTGTTTTCTAAAGTTGAATATTTTTGGTTATGGCACAAAAGGCTTTGTCATGTTAATTTTGACAAATTAATCAAAGTGAGTAAGAATAATAGAGTAAGAGGACTACTGAGATTAGAGAAACCAGAGAATGCTATGTGTAGAGAATGACAGATGGGTAAGATGACTAAATCTATTTTTTCAAGCAAAACTTTTGTACACAGGGAATTTTGGATTTAGTGCATATGAATTTACGTGGACCCATGAGAACTCAAAGTTATTATGGAGACAGATATTTTATTTTATTTGTGGATGATTATTCTAGGATGATGTTTGTAATATTTTTAAATGAAAAATCTGATGTATTTCAAATGTTCAAATGGTATAAGACCTGAGTTGAAAAAGAAGTTGGAACACAATTGAAATGTCTGAGATCCGACAGAGGAGGTGAGTTTACTTCTGATGAGTTTACATTGTTTTGTAATGAGAATGGAATTAAGAGATAGTTGTCAGCACCGAGGACACCACAGCAGAATGGGATTGTTGAGAGAAGAAATAGATCTATTGTTGATTGTGCTAGGACACTAATGATTGAAAAAAGAGTTTCATAGAACTTTTGGAGAGAAGCTATGAGTATTGTTGTTTATACATTGAACCGAGTACAAATGAAGAAAGGTACCAACAAGACACCTTATGAAATCTAGTATGAACACAAACCTAATGTCAGTTGCTTTAAAAACTTTAGGAGCAAATGCTATATTCTTAAAGATTCTATAGAAGGAATGTTTGATTCAAAAGGAGAAGAAGGAATATTCTTAGGTTATTCTACAAGGAGTAAAGCCTACAAATATTTGAACAAAGTTACTAATAGGATGGTGAAAAGTGCAAATGTAAGAATTGATAAATTTGCAGAAAGGAATAATAAAGATAGAAAGAAGGAAACTAAGGATTATGAGAAGTTTGTATATGTTCAACCTGATCTTCTTGATACCTTACTGAGAGCACCTACCGAGGAGGAAGATGAACAAGGAGTTCAACAACCGAATGTTGATATTGAAGAACCGAGAGTTACCTAGCCTATTTTGGCAAAGTATGTGAGAAGGCACCATTCCCCGAGAAAGATTATTGGAAATAAGGATGTTGGAGCGATGAACAAAAGCAAGGTAAGAGACAATACATGTTTGATATCTACATTTGAGCCTAAGAAATTTAAAGAAGCACTAGATAATGAAGATTGGATGAAAGCAATGAAAGAAGAGTATGATCAAATTGAGAAGAACAAAACATGGACATTAGTACCCAGGCCCAAAGAAAAAAAAATTATTAGTACTAAATGGATTTTTAGAAACAAATTGAATGAGCATGGAGAAGTTATTAGAAATAAAGCTAGATTGGTTTGTAAAGGTTATGCATAAGAAGAAGGTATTGATTATGGAGAGACTATTGCACCTGTTGCTAGATTGGAAGGAATTAGAATACTTCTATCTTATGATACTTAAAAAGGATTCAAAGTATATCAGATGGATATTAAGTCTGCCTTTTTTAATAGGATACTTGAAGAAGAAGTATACGTTGAGCAACCTGAAGGAAAAAGGTCTGTAAGTTACATAAATGTTTATATGGTTTGAAATAAGCACCCCAGGCATGGTATGAGAGATTGCACTCTTATCTAATCAAAATAGGATTTCAAATAATAAGTGATAATAGTAATGTTTACTTGAAATGTGACAGTGATAATAAAGTTTTGATTGCCGAAATTTTTGTTGATGATATTTTTTTGGAGACAATGACATCTTATGTAAAGGATTTGCTAATCAAATGAGAAAAGAGTTTGAAATATCAATGATTGGAGAGATTAAGTTCTTTCTAGGTCTTCAGATACAACAACTTACTGGAGGGATCTATATTAAACAAGCCAAGTATATCAAAGAGATCCTTAAAAAATTTGGTATGGAAGATTCCAAGCTTGTTAGAACACCTATGGTTACTGGATGTAAGTTATCTAAAGAGGATAAAACACAAGAGGTGGGTAATACTCTTTATCTATCCATAATTGGAAAATTGCAATATTTTGTTCACAATAGACCTGATATAGTACACGTTGTTGGAATTTTTGTAGGATTTTCTTCTAATCTGAAGGAAACACATATGTCTGCGGTAAAAAGAATTTTGAGATATTTGAAAGGCACATAAGAATTTGGTTTATTGTACAAAAATGGAGGTAGTTTTGATCTGCAAGTCTACACTGATGCAGATTGAGCTAAAAATATTGATGACATGAAAAGTACTAGTGGAAGCGCATTGTTTCTAGGTATTTCATTTTGCAGTCTACTATCGAGGTTGAATATCTTGTTGCTGCTATGAATTGTGCAAATATTGTATGGATTAAGAAATTACTTGAAGGTATGCAAGAAGAGATCACAGATTTGGTTACTATTTTTTGTGGAAATACAAGTGTTATTAATATATCAAAGAACTCAGTTATACATTCAAAGACCAAACACATTTATATCAAGTATCAATACTTGAGAGAACAAGTTCAAGAGAAGAATGTGAGATTGGAATATGTGAATTCAAAAGAACAATTGGCTGATATATTTACAAAGTCAGTACTTAAAGATGTTTTTGAGTATCTCAGAGGTAAATTAGGGGTTCTTCCCCTATTCAATGTTCACTAAAGAGCATGAGGCATGTTGCATCAATTTTATATTTCATTAGAATATTTATTTATGAATTGATGTTAGCATGACACACTTTAGGTTATTCCTAAAGTTGTGAAAAGATTTTTGTATGCAATGATTTATGAGTACATGTCAGGTATAATCCACTACTAGAACAAGTTTACAAGAGTATGAATTTTTGGCATTATTGTCAAAGAGGGAGAATAAATTGATGACATTTATCCTTAAGGGAGATATTGATAAATTGGGAGAGAATGAATTGCTACTATTTACTGATGAAGGAGAACCAAAATGTATGCTACAGAAACATAAGATTTATCCAAGAGGGAGATTTAGATCAGAGATCAAAGTGGAAAAAAATATCAACTCAGAGGGAGTATATATATGTATTGGCATCATCAATTGCTATAACACTATTATAGTGGTTGCCATGAATGCAAAAGATGGAGACTATTGATCAAATTATTAAGATCTGATGGAGATGATGAAGACTGAGTGATACCGAGTATCATGATTGTAGAAATGGTTAGATCAGTTGTTTTGTCATTGATGTCAAGCAATTGATTAATTAATTTTTATTATGTTACCATATCTTAAGAGGATAAGTTAAATGAGTGACAAATATAGATTTGACAATGATGAAGTAATGATGATATAGTTATTTTCTACTATATATTTGATGTTATCAAATCGGTACAATTGATTGATCAATTAAGAAACTGCAAAGAGTTAAAGTTATGACTGAAAGAGTTACTTTACCGAGCTAGATAGAGTCATTCGTTAGAATGATATGTGAGTCTATCATAGTTAAAGAAAACTGAGTGAAATTTAAACACTGAGAACCGAGCATTGAAGATGAGTTAGACAACGAGCAGTGAATGTATTCAATTACTGAGTTGTAAAGCAAGTTTTATCAAGTACAAGATATTGATAATATATGATGATAAGATCAAATTTAATGCAAAGCGATGATGAGCTGGATGAGGACATGAATTAAATGAAGTTTTTTAGAAGATCTATGAATGTGAAATTTTGATGAGAAGATCTAAGGAGGAGATCAAGCGGTCAAACCAAATTGTGAGATTTCCAAAGTAAAAGTGGAATGGTTTACCGAGTTGTGAATTATGAAGAAGATGATCGAACGACAGAGCGCAAATGATGGAAAATCAAATTAAGGAGATTAAGAGGCAAAAGTATGTCTATATAAAGAATGAGAAATAAACAAAGAGCAAGAGGTTGGAAAATTGAACAAAGAAGAAGAAGCTAAAGAACAACATTTATCGAGCAGAACAGAGAAATAAAGATTGAAGAATATACAGCTCAAGAAAGAGATAAATGGAGTATGTGATGTTAGTATTCAATTGAGCATAAGGGGTCTGACACAAGCAAAGGTAGTTGCTATATTTAAAATATCAAATTTTATTGCTTCTTATTAATATTTGAAACAAAGAAATCTCTTAACCAAGTGGATTTAACAGTCCCATTTGTAAAACCTAGACTTAGATGAAATTCCAAAATAGTGTTTAAAGACCTCTAACAAGGCCACTTGTAATAAAGTGAAGATCTTAACAAATCTGAGGTAAATCTCGTAACAAGGTCACATTTAGCAAATGTGTTTGTAATCTTTAATATGATATGTTCTTAACTGAGCGTACTTCAGAAGGGTACATATTTATTGGGGGTTACAATTCCCACAGAAGTTTTTCCCAAATTGGGTTTCCTTGTTAAATTTGGTGTCAACTGAGTTATATCTAGAGTTATCTGATTTAATCTGATGTTATTTTTGAATGATTGATTTACATATATGAGATGCATTTTTGTTTGATTTATTAAGTTGATTGGTGAATTGGTTGTTTACTGTATTCAACATTACCAAGTGAATCAGAGAGTTTAGTTTTAAGTGTTTAAGTTTTGATTTGTCTGATTCACCCCCTCCTCTCAGTGGACCAAGACTTCATGTACTCGATGTCTTGGCTTTCTCTTGGTGTCTCGGTGTCTTTATTGACAAACACTTCCCTTTACCGATAGACTTCTTTTTTCTCGGTAACTGAACTGATTCCTTTACCGACTTGATCATTCTCCTTTACCAACTTGATAACTTAAAATGCAAAGTAGAAAAAAACTATACCAATATTACCTTATCATTGTCTGATCTGTATTAGCTTCCCAATTAAGTTCTTCAGCTTCACAAATTTTCACTTCCTCTTTTCCTTAACTCACTCATCTTATATCATACTCTGAATCAATATAAATCAAAAATCAATTTCTTGACATCAATGATAAAATAAAAATTGATCTAATTCTTCTACAATCTTGTATACCTCTTATTTCAGTCTTCATCATCATCACCATTAGTTGATTAAAATTGGTTAACAATCATAATTTCTCCATTATGAGGAAATTTAAGACATTTATAAAGAGGAGAAGCCACAAATTTCATGGAGGTAATCCAAGGAATACCAAGTTTGACTTGAAATTGATCAAAAGTTGGGATGACAGTGAAGGTAACATCTACAGTTTTACTACCAGCTTCGACAGGAAATTAAATGGAACCTTGGGAAGGATAAAGGAAACCATTGCAATTTTGGATCATAACATCAAATCTATCATAGAAATCATGTTGCAACTATCTACTAAAAATATGTTCTTCAATTGTCACATTCACCATGCAAGTGGGATCAACAAAGACACCACAAGAAGGAAGATTGGAAACCCTTGCAACAATGTCACTAATAAACTTTTGCCCAATTTTCAACGATCATAGGTTGATTTTTTACTGGCAAAGGTAGATCAATCGACCAAAGGTTTCGTGGAAGTTTTTTTGTCAAAATTTACCACGACTGGCGTATTCCTCATAAAATTGATGACCAAAAGGTTGGAAAAAAGGGATTTGTGAGAGATGTGTGCACCTTTCACCCTAATCCCTTTTAACAGTTCAACATTTTTTCAACCATTATTATAGTCAGAAATGACGAGAATCCTATATAAATGACAAATTGATCGACAAATTGTCGTCGAAACATTGACAAACGTTCGTCGATCTATTCGTCATTTATATAGAATTCTCGTTGTTTCTGACTGTAACAAAGGTAAAAAAATGATGAGATGTTTTATTTTTTTTAAAAAATTCATAGTGCAGAGTATGATGTAGTGGATTACTTTTTCTGCCCCCATATTGTATTAAAAAGATGTGAAAGTCCATCTAAATGTTATCATGCATATCCAATTGTAAACACATAAGCTTTTCCATACAAAGTTCCCATTTGAACTTCATTCGATCTTTGGATGATATATGCCACAAAATTAGCAAACCAAATCCAGATTTATAGTGGTGTGAAATTGCTAGGATTCAGGGTAATGCAGAGGCCTTACAAACTTGACATAAATTTTCTTGAAAATCCATTTTTTAATGTAGTCTAGGTGATAGGGATGACCAAAATGAAGCTTTCTAATCTCATCATCTATTTCATAATCTTCCTGCAAAACGTCAAATCATGATCGTTAGGCCTTGTCATGTATGTTGTAAGCCTCAAATTTACAAAATTCTTCGTGACATACCTGACAAATGCTTAATTTCTGATCAATTTCTACCAGACAACTAAATTTGGATTCCAAGACACAATGCTTCTTCTTTAAGGTCTACAAAACATTCAAAAACAAATCTAGATGAAAACCTCAATAGATATTAAATCACCACAAAAGATGACATCTAAGGAAATACACGACTCACTCATGTAGGCATAAAAAACAATAGGTAAAATCTAGCAAAGAGTATTTTATGAGAAACTAACAATTGGAAAAGACCAAATTATATTCAGTAACGAAAATTTATTAATAGACTAGTATAGAAAAGTATGCCCTGCTTTTAGATGTGCAACTTGCACCATGGTTTTAAATCAAATGTAACTTCATAACAACTTCATACAAACATAAACAATTCCCAATATCAACAAACAAATTACAAGAATATAAACTTAATTTAGTCAAATTACCTGGATTCAAATATAGCAAAACCACTCATAGATGCCTTCTTCTGGCAATGTTGTTGAAGACAAAATAGTGAACACTAATAAATTTGGTACCAAATTGCAACGACAGTGTCGTTGCAGTTTTTCCGTCACAACCTTGTCGTTGTCACAATTGTGACGACAGACCGTCGCAATTGCGACGATGACAAGGTTGTGACGGAAAAACTGCAACGGCACTGCCGTTGCAATTTGGTACCAAATGTATTAGTGGAAGTTGTCAACCGATCTGATGATCTCAATTATGACTTGAAGCTTTGGATGCCTGAAAGACAAGAAGAGAGAGAGAATGTTCATTTTTATTTCTCTCTTCCTATCTTTGAGGATCCAATGCTCAAAGTCATGTTAGTGTCTCTCATTCTTTCCTGAAGTTGTGTCGAGATAAACAAGAAATTAGTCTTTACTATAAAAAAATTCTTCAAACCATAACTATGATGAGTTAAATATTTTGATTTGGAAGGTATAAGAAAATCACCAAGGATATATAAGGATTACATGTGAAAGGAATGCTGAAATATGTAACTCAATGTAGAATTCAATAAACTAAACCTTTAAGAGGGTTTACATAAAATAACATTTGAGTATTGATTCCTCTCATGATATCTTGGCAAATGACTAATTTAACTTGTAAGAATTATAAATATGATCCTATAGTGAGGGTTGTCAAACACATATCATTATCTCGAATAAAATATACCAGTGTATTCATTGTAAAAGCCAATAAAAAAATATCCCATTTAAAGCTCTACAAATCAAAACCATATTTGTGAAATTTTACCAATAGATCCCCCCCATCAAATTCTTCACAATGATTATATAGACATGTTAAAGGCCTCATTCAATCACTTCCTCCTATATCAACCCCTTAAGAAGATATATCAACATAATCCATGAGCTTTTCATACATTCTATATTGCTTGAATCTATATAAACCCACTTTAACCTATCCAACTTATCAACATTGATCATCACTACTAATTTCCCTTCAACCCAATTATCAACACTCATTACCATTCACTTTCATTCTATTCTGACCTACTAGCCCACCTCTTGAGACCCTCTTTGACCAATAGTGGTACAAGATGAAAAACATATTCTAAGAGTTACATAGTAGGGAAGGTAATTAAAGAAAAAACATAAGAGTTTGAAGATATTTAACCCTGCCCTTTTCATCAACCAGCCACAACGGTACTCTTTCCCTCAGACTTTTAAATGCCTAAATTTAATAAATATAATGGAATATAAGATACCCTTAAAACCACATCAAATATATTTTTATGGCATGTCAACAAGTTGCATATATTTAATTAGAAAGTAGAATTCCATATAAAAGTCCATTGTGTATCGACATTTGAAAAATTAATAAAATGAAGTTACCCTTCGAAAGACCCTAATTGTCATATCCGACTTTATAAGAAACCCAAAGAAAATCAAATAAATGAAAAACAAAATTTCTATTAAAATAATAAGAATATAATTTACTGATGAGGTCATTAACTCAAACATGTATAAAACACACAACTTCATTTCCACTGAATGGCCAACTTTGGATATACGACACAATAGCCAATGTTGTGAATTCCTAGTCAAGAAACTATTAGTTCTTGTATATGACACCCTTTGACTTCAAGCTTTTATTTGAACTTGTCGGTCCCAACTCCCCCTAGTACCATGATATTTAGACTTACCTTGTTGATCAAACCCTACCACCTGTCCTTTCACGTGACCAAAATAAAACTTTCATTTAGCACTCATCCTACTTCACACTCCTTGGAAATACCTTTCACCCAAGGATTTTTTATCACGACTTACTATGATGAATATAATAAGAAGGCGTTATTCTTGTGATCAAATAAGTTCACAATGGTATCTATAATACCTGCACTAATGTCATGGTCCTAAGTAGAAATATCTTGAAAACAAGATGCTAAGGGAAAATGAACGTAATTCCAAGAGAGATGAACAAATGAGAGATGTGATGTTTTTCAAAACACTATTTAATTTTTGGATAATGGTGAATTGGTGCTCTGAAGTTCGTGAGGAGAATATTTTGGTAGGACATTTTTGTTATGTTGAAAAATAGTCGATAGTTTGCCAATTAATATTACTATTTTAAGGCCATGGGAAAGGTGGATGATGGAGTGATAGGGGATGGGATCATTTTAGAAAATAGTAGAGGACGCCCCAATTTAGTGTGAGGAAAATATGGGTTTGAAAAATAGTTATATATAACATACAACATAAATATATCTAAAATATTTATGTCTCAAATCTATAAGCTAGTCCGTTTAAGCTTTCAAGCTCTTACTAAATAGTTGGAATGACATTAAACTTACCAATAAATGAATAATCTTTCCTCCCCATCCATTAGTGGAACTAAAAAAGTATCAATCCATAATCTAATATTGATCACATTCAACACTAGTGTTTATCTTGATTATTTCATTCCTTTATTATACATAAGATACCATAGATTAAAACAAAAACTCAATCACATGAAAAATGGATTCTCTAACTGCAAAATGGATTGGAAGAACCTATTCCCTTACATATTATCTCTTTTATATTTCATCTAATTTTTTCATCTGTCCACATGGTAGTCAACAATTTTTTCAAAGTTGCCAGGAGCAATGCAGGGGTTGACAAATGCAGTAGAGATTGATGGATGAAGAGACTAAAAGGTTTTGACATGCATGTTTTAAGGCCAATTACATCATATACAGTAGATACATCATCAGCTCAAAACTATATTAGTTGCAGTTCCAGTCAGATCATATACAGCAAAAACATTATTTGCATATTCTTTTATTTATTTTCAAGAGAAATTAAAGTCCTCGTAGTTTTTAAGAATTGAAGAATTTTTTTCTATAGTATGAGGAAACAGAGGAAACAATAGTGTATTCTATTTTGTGATGATAATATTTGTGCAACAAGTCTGTAATCATAGCCCAATATCACTGTAAGTGAGTATAGAGGCAGGGGACATAAACTGCTACATTTTTCTTATACTAGAGTGAAGAGAGGAGAATAACTTAAAATTAAAATTAGATGTAATTTTGATACTGCAATTATAGTTTGGTCATTTGCAATATGAAAGCATTTTTGAACAACTATAAATCTTTAAGATTGACTGTGATGATGATGTTATGGTGGAATGAATGGTGTATTAGTTGAATAAAATCTGTACCATTGTCATTGTTGATGATGAATAAAGGATGTTATAATGTTGTACTTATGATTTGGTGGCAAAGAAAACTATTTATATTGGGTATTATACTATGATCTTGGTGAAATGGTGATGACATGTAACTGACTGAATGTTTGATAATGTTAAGTTGAAGATGATGCAAGACATTAAAATAGTTAATGGTTTGTATTGTACTCGATGTCAACTTGATATCATCTGTACGGTCATGTACATAATGCCAAAGACTTCAGAGAATCAATGGAACAAAGATTATGCTTTCAATAATGCATAAAAGTCAAGTATTCACTAAGTGACAGACAACACCGACGGAGTGCACACCATCGGTAAAGGCAAAGAAAAAGTCACAGTGATGCCCGACGAGCAAATGACAGTGTTTCCCAACGAAGAAAAATCATAGTGATACTCGACGAGTAAAATCCAATGATTCCCAACGGATGGAGATCCTGAAGCTAACTGAAGTTACACTGACGGAACTAGCAGTTGTCACTGACGACTAACTGTAGAGTTGACTGAAAGAATAGAGAGTTCAGAAAATGACAAAATATCTAGCTTGCAGAGTTTAAGGATAGACTTAACTGGTTGTTTTATTTGTTTTATTTGCCCAAAGTTAAGTAATTGATTTAAAAAAGATTTGTACACTTGGCAAGAAGATAACTACGAGATAAATCAGGAGTTAAAGCTGTAAATTAGATTGGCTAGATTATTTTTCACGCCAAGAATCAAGAATCAAGAATTAAGGAACATCATGTCTATATAAGAGACAAGCGTAATTCATTTCTGTAATCACAAGAAATCACATAGATGGAAGGGGAGTGAATAGAAAGAGGATGTTGAAGAGAAACTGGTGAAGGATAACTTCATACAGTCATGATCAATCAAGCTGAAGGAGAGCTAAAGAATTCTGTAGACGCCGATGAATAGTGAAGCGCAACATCATAGAGCAGAAAGTGTGTGGAGCACAAAGAATTGAATTGATACATTGATCAGAGAGGTATTGTATTTAAATAGATCTAAAAATCTACAATTTAAGTTGCATTAGAAACAGCTCATAATGTTTCAGTTAACCATTGAAGCATCAAGTCTCTTAACAGAGCAAAACTTAACCATCTTCTATAATTGAGGTATATCCTAACAGATTGCCAAAAAAGTTGATTCATGAAAGTAGCATTGAAATTTCATAAAGCCTAATGACAGCCTAAGAAGAAGGTTGATTCAAGGATGATAGCAAGATTTTCCTAAAGCCTATTGACAGTCTAAGAAGGAGGTTGATTCAAGGATAGTAGCAAAATAGATGCCAGATACTAAGTGACAACCTCTATGTATAAAATCCTCTAACAAGGTCACACCTAACAGTGTGTTTGTAACCTTTAACAGGGTTGGCTCCTAACGGGGCTCACTTCAGAAGAATAAAAATTTGGGGTACCGGTCCCAATGGTTTTTCCGTTAACAGGGTTTCCATGTTAAAATCCATGTGTTATGTGTTACTTTATTGTTTTACATTTCACATATGCATTTCTAGATTGATTGGTATACTCTGCATATTTATTGAGTATCGGTAAATAGTTTTACTGCTTATCAGTTATCAAGGAGAATAAGGACAGACAAGGTAAACCGACAGACAGTCAAATATTATAAGTATTTCATGGCATGCATCTTGTAGGGACTTAATAATCTGAGGTGTATATATTGGTGGTTAAAGATTAAAGGATAAATTTTTGAGGCCACTGATTCACCCCCCCCCTCTCAGTTATTACTAACAATTGGTATAAGAGCTTGTGTGCTTAGAAGGAAGGTTTCAAGACCTAAGTAAAGATCACAAGATGAACAGACGAGATATGCCCAAGTTGAACAAAGACAACTTTGCCTCATGGAAAAGCAGGATAAGACTCCACTTATCAGGTATTGGTAATGATGTTACTCAATACTTAGATATGGAATATGTGTTGCCTACAGGACCATTGACAATAGATCAATTGAGAGAGAAGCATGAGCATAACTGCATGGTTATAGAGCTTTCTTCCTCACTCTCTGATGTTGAATTTGAAGATGTCAAGGACTGCAAAACTGCAAAAAAAATGTGGGACAAACTGAAGCTTGTACATGGAGGTGATACAAACATTCTGAGAGCCAAAGTAGAAAGCCTTAGAGTAAAGTTTGATGATCTCAGAATGAAAGAAGGTGAAAACATCACACAGTACAACACAAGAATAAAAGTAGTCAATGCTATATGAGGTGTTGGAGGTACTCTTGAAGAGGAGACAGTGGCAAGTAAAATCTTAAGAACCTTATTGCCTGTATATGCTATTAGAGTTTCTGTTATTCAAGAAATGAGAGTAGTAGCAAACAATACAGTTACTCTTGATAGCCTAATTGGTAGACTAATTTCATTTGAGATGAATAACTTTGACAATAGTGTCTTACCAAGTTTAGAGTCTGCATTTAAGTCTTCTTTGAAAATAAGCAAATCCAATCATAGATGCTCATCTAGAAGGGATAGTGAAAGTGAAAGTGAAGAAGAAGATCTAGATAAAATAGAAGCACTTATGGCTAGAAGAATATAGAGAGGCAAAGGTAAATACAAAAGCAAGTTACCACTTGTATGCTTTAATTGTAAAGAAATTGGACACTTTGTTGCAAGATGTTCTAATAGAAGAAAATATGACAGAAGTGATGATAGATATTTTGAGAAGAAATCTGATAGAGGTGATAACAAAGATTACAGAGGTTACCGAAAATCAGAAAGAAAGGATACCCGAGACTACAAGGATAAAAGAAAGAAGACTAGATACCTAGCTGCTTGCAACGATGAAGATACTGACACCAAACCTGATGATGACATTGAGATAGTATTTGTAGCTGTGAAGGATGATTCAGATGAAGATGAAAGGTATGAAGAAACTGCACTAATATCTTAGGTTAGAATGATATCTGGATTATAGATAGTGGTTGCACTCACCATATGACCGGTGACAAAGAAAATTTTAACACTTTTGAATATTATAATGGTGGTACAGTAAGAATGGGAAATGATACACCTTTTCCAGTCAAAGGTAAAGGAACAATAACACTAAATAACCTGATTAAATGTGAAAATGCTTATTGGGTAAAATGATTGAATTATAATCTGTTGAGTGTTTCTCAGCTAAATAATTCATGTCACAGAGTAGCATTTGAAAATAAGAAGGCAAAGATCTTCAATGAATCAGGAAAACTGATTGGTACCGGTGAATAGACTAAAGGTAACTTATTCTATCTGAATGATACTAATCCCACTTTCTTAATGAATAGAAACGAAGACATATGGTTGTGGCACAAAAGATTGTGTCGTGAATTTTGACAACATGATGAAAATAAGTAGAAAAAGAAGTGTAAGAGGCTTACCGACGATGACAAAGCCAGACAACATCATGTGTAAAAATTGTCAAAAAGGTAAAATGACAAAGTCTAGTTTCAAAAACAAATTCCATACATTTGATAATATTCTAGAATTAGTCCATACTGATTTATGTGGACCTATGAGGACAAAGATTTATTATGGAGATAGATATTTTATTCTCTTTGTTGATGATTACTCTAGAATGATGACAATCATGTTTCTAAAAGAAAAATCTGAAGCATTCAAGATGTTTAAATGGTATAAGGCTATGGTAGAAAAACAAAGTGGTAATGATCTAAAATGTTTAAGATCAGATAGAGGAGGATAATTTATATCAGATGAATTTACTAATTTCTGTAATGATCATGGTATAAAAATACAGGTTTCTGCACCAAGGAAACCACAACAAAATGGGATTGTTGAGAGAAGAAATAGATTAATAGTTGATTGTGCAAGAACATTGATGATAGAAAATGACATCACCCAAATATCCTGGAGGGAAGCTGTCAGCACTGCTATTTATGCACTTAACAGAGTACAATTGAAGGACACAAAGAAGACTCCTTATGAGCTATGGTATGGTAAAATACCCAATGTAAGTTACTTCAAAATATTTGGTAGTCAATGTTATGTCTTAAAGGATGATAGAAATGAAAGCTTGACGCCAAAAGTGATGAAGGTATTTTTCTGGGGTATTCTACCAAGAGCAAAGCTTTTAAATATTTAATCAAGGCTTCTAACAAAATAGTTGAAAGTGCAAATGTGAAGATTGATGAATTTGCAGAAAAGAATGAGCTAGAAAGCACAAAAGAATCAAAAGACTACAATAAGTTTGTATATTGTGAAGAACCCATATATCTACCCGAGCAATAGTGCTTAATTCTAGAACAATAGAATGTTGCAACTGACGGTCAGAATGTTGTTACCGATGGTCAGGATAATGATCAAAATAATGTGCAAGGTAATGAAGATCAAGCTGATACATAAAGAGTTGTACCTGTACTTGAAAGATATGTAAGAAGGAACCATCCAGAGGACTAGATCATAGGAGATAAGAAACCTGGTACAAGAACAAGAAGTAAGTCTTTAAACTCAAATTGCTTAATTTGTGAGTTTGAGCCAAAATCTGTCAATGCTGCACTAGATAATGAAGAATGGATAAGTGCTATGAGTGATGAGATTGAGCAGATTGAGAAGAACAAAACATGGTCACTTGTGCCAAGACCAGATGACAAGAATGTCATCGGTACTAAATGGATATTCAGGAACAAGCTAAACAAGAATGGAGAAGTCACAAGGAACAAAGCAAGACTAGTATGCAAGGGGTATGCACAAGAGGAAGGTATAGATTATGGAGAAAATTTTGCACCTGTTTCTAGGCTAGAAGGAGTAAGAATACTACTTGCTTATGCTGCATATAAAGGATTCAAAGTATATCAAATGGATGTCAAGTCAGCATTCTTAAATGGAATACTTGAACAAGAGGTATACATTGAACAACCAGAAGGGTTTGTAGATCCAGACAAGAGGAACATGGTATATAGACTTCACAAAGCCTTGTATGGATTAAAACAAGCTCCCAGAGCCTAGTATGAATGAATCCATTCATATCTAATGAGTATTGGATTCATAAGGACTAGTGAAAACAATAATCTTTATTTGAAAGGAGATACTGATGCTAACACTTTGATTGCTGAAATATTTGTTAATGACATCATATTTGGAGGCAATGATATGCTATGCAAATCATTTGTTGATAAGATGAGCAAAGAGTTTGAGATGTCTATGTTTGGAGAGATCAAGTTTTTTCTTGGTCTATAGATCATTCAACAAAGTGAAGGTATTTTTATTACACAGTCCAAATACATCAAAGAGGTCCTAAAAATATTCAAGATGGAAGATTCCAAACCTGTTGGAATATCGATGGCTACTGGATGTAAATTAACAAAGGAAGACAAAAAAATAGAGGTAAATCAGACTTTGTACAGATCAATGATAGGAAAACTCATGTATGTTGTACACACTAGACCATATATTGCACATGCAGTAGGAATTGTTGCTATATTTTCTGCTAACCCCAGGGAATCACATATGACTGTTGTGAAAAGAATTCTAAGATATCTAAAGAATACTGAGGAATTTGGCTTATGGTATAGAAGAGAAGGCAAATTTGAACTAAAAGTGTTTACCGACGCTGATTGGGCTGGAAATCTTGATGACCGAAAGAGCACAACTGGAGGAGCATTCTTTATGGGTGACAGACTTGTCACATGGATTAGCATAAAGCAAGGATGCATCTCTTAGTCTACTACAAAAGCAGAATATGTTGCTGCTACTGCAAACTGCTCAAATATTGCATGGATCAAACAGTTGCTGGAAGGTATGCATATGAAGATCTCAGAACAAGTGATTATCTATTGTGATAACACTAGTGCAATAAAAATTTCCAAGAATCCAGTCATGCATGGAAAGACTAAACACATTGCAATCAAGTATCATTATTTAAGAGAACAAGTTCAAGAAAAAGAGGTGATACTTGAATATGTGCAATCAAAAGAATAATTGGCTAATATCTTCACCAAGCCACTGCCCAAGGATACATTTGAGTACATGAGAAAGAGACTAGGGGTCAAACCCTTGTCTAGCAGTCAGTGAAGGACTAAAGGCTGCATCAGCCTATATATTATCAGAATATCATTCATGTTGATGCAAGCAAAAGATGAACTTCAAAGCTACATATATATATAGAAAGGTATATATCAGAACCGAGCACTAGATCATATTGTTGTATTGCTGATGGATAAGAGAAATTCAAGGAATACTTATGGATAGAAGAAAATAATTGTTTGACATAAATTTTAGATATTTGTAAAATATTTGTTTGGCATTGTTGTCAAAGGGAGAGAATGTATCCATATTATCATTAGAACCTATTCATTATCAGATTACTCCAAACAGGGAGAAATCATATCCATAGGGAGAGAATTTGTATGAAGAGATCATATACAAAGGGAGAGTTGCTGACAAGAGACAAAGACATCAAAGAAGAAGAACAGTCAAAAGAGAGAAATTGACACAAAAAGATAACACAACACATCAGAAGAAGAATCACAGAAAGTTGCAAGAATCAAATCTTAGCTAACACATAGCTTACCGGCGGTCAGACATTTTTATCGGTTATCAAAACAAAATGTTTGGTAATTTGATGAATCTCAACAATTATATTTCATATTGTATTAGAAATAGTATAGTGTGATAATATAGTATGTTGCCATCAATGCCAAAGGGAGAGATT
>MU224942.1:60210-83044 GCA_018584345.1 Thuja plicata
GTCCTGCAATCAACAAGTAAGGAAACAAGTGTACATGTATACATACATAAACTGATTGTTAGCATGATATAATCTATCTTAAGCCTTATGAATTGATAAAGAGATATACAAACCCTAACCTAGAGATCTAGATAACAAGGCATATGAAGAAGTTCACTTATAGCATTTAACACATAGAGTGTATATATTAAAATTACTATACATTTTTCCATTGCAAAATCCATCTTGAGACTTACTGTACATCAACTTAACAAAATGCACAAAAGATTTCCAATTGTCATCCCGGAATAATGCCTCTTTCATTCGAAAATATGTGAAAGCTCTCATAACTTGTGGACGTTAGTAAGAATTCATCACAAATTGACAAAACGCCTCCTAGAAAATCACAACAATGATAGGCGTCACATATAAATGGAAGAAAAGATGAAGAGGCAAAATGTACGGAACCAATGAAGTCTAAAGAAAACACATCTAAGGATCTGAATGGCACAAATGGATGAAACTAAGAAGCCATTTTTTACTGAGACATTTTTTTCATGACCAATGTCACGATAAGAATAATCAAGTTTGATAAAACACAAAATAGGATCAAATGGAGAGGAAGGAGAAGAGATGAAGCTCTGCACAGAATATCACAATCGTATACAGTAATGTCTATTCTCCAATATCAATTAGTGTACAACAATGGTAGATGCATAGCACAAGGGTGAAGAAAGTTACCTTATCAAATCGTTGAATTGTGTTTTCACCAGTTAAAGGTATATTTCCTTGCATTGCAACTTCTCTTATCTATAAAATCATAGAGGTGTTCAGAATTAGGTAGCAGAATGGAGTAAGAACTTGCATAGGGTAGGCAAAAGTGGCTGATATATATAACTCATGGAAATCAGAGAATAGACCACAAAAAATACAAGTAGTCAGCTGCAATTCCCATGTTGGAAGAGATGAATGGAAATTCAGTCTCCTATCCTCCAGTTGTAAGCAATATTAGCAAAAGAAAATGCCAAAAGATGTGAAATGTTAAGTCATAACAAAAAGAAAATGGACACTGGGGTCGACAGAAACACCCAAAGATCCTCATCATAGCATAATATTAGAAAGCGAGCAGTGATCAAATAGTCAATAGTCTATTAAAAACTCTAATGACTTTTGACATGAATTTGGAACAACAAAACTAAAATATATGTAAACCTACACCCAAACAAGGACTCAAAGTTTCTTTCCAACCCTGGTAGCGCTCAATTAGAACCCAACCGCCCAAAAAGTAACACTAAGAATTTTGACTTTTCATTAGAGACAGAAAATCCATTCACATAAACATCAGTGCACAAGTGTTGTAAACATACATTACAATGTAGGAACTACTGGCTTAACCAAGTTTCAATTATTTGCTTGAGCACAAACCCTAAACATTAAAAAAAAAAAAAGAGAACCTACATTGTTGTTTGAAAATAGGAAACACTTACCTGCATAAGGAGACCTTCTGGACTGCTATGACAGATCTCTGGATGTTCGTTGTCAAGCATCTCCAAACATATGATAACGCATGTTTACAGATAATGAATCTTCTATATAAAAATGTTAATTGATACACACAACTTCAAAGCATACAATGCAATATTTAAAAACCTTATAACCAATTTTTGAGTTGCATTTATTAGTTGATTTGTTCAGTGACTATATTCATTAATCTTCCAAGGTAAACTTTGTTTAATGTTGACAAACTTACAGAACATTAATTTTTTTCCCATGTCTTGCAAAGACTGCAGTTATTGAGTCATAACCATTCTTGTAGGCAGTGTTATAATACCCAGCAGTAAGCTCTGTTGCATGAGACTCTATTGAGTTTATAATGTAACATGAAGATTACACTTCAGGAGTAGCCATTAACATATTAATAAGTGTTCAACAGTGATATACTAATCTAAAGGTTGTTGATGACAACAGAACTGTGTTTTGCATAAAGTGAAAAGATGGATTTGTTTTGGAGGTAGAGAAACTCATTACTTCTAAGATGTTTTTGTCTGAAGGTCTAATTGAAGAAGTTCATTGACTTCAGGAGAATAATTTGTATTGATGAAAATACACCAAACTCATTGGCATGGATTGAATTGGCAACAAATATCAGAACACATTGAATCAAGTAAAGCAGAATTGCAATGGCAAATTCATCATGAGTACACAATAATTTGACTAGAATAATAATGGTAGTTGATCTTATGATTGCTGACTATGTAGCAACGATAGTCTCTAAATGTTAGTGTTTTAAGATCTCTTTGATTGGGCATGTTACTACATTGAACTAAGATTATTTTGGTTTTTATATTGTTGCAATTGGTTGACCATAGGCAAGGAAATCATGTTTTGAACCAGAACACTTGTAGAATCTTTGAGTTGAGTTGGGTTCCTTGAGTGAGTTCCAAGACACTTGTAGAATCCTTGAGTTGAGTTGGATTCCTTAAGGGGATAGTAGACTAGGGCTCTACATCAGTTTAGCTCGAGCTTCACTTGGTTTCGAGAATAGTTTAATATTCTCTACTTATCAAGGCCAACCACGTGAAGGTGGAAGCTCATTTGGCCCCACCCCCCCTAACATCACTCTAAATTCCCCATTAACATCTAACATTCATTCATTCATTCATCCATCCATTTATGAAATATAACATTCAATCATTATAATCACATAACATTCAATAACACCTAAAATTAATTAACAATTGGACATTCATCAATAATTCATCAACATTTAGTAGCACAAAATTACATTCATTAAGACAACGTAAATATATTATCAAAAAAGGTTTATTGCAATCTTTCTTGTTTGGTTTCTTATTTAGTTTTTGCATGTAATGGCTAAGCATAGCATTAAGATCTTTGACATTCCCCTCATCTTCTTCTAGTGAACCCAATAAATGCCTCCTCATGTGTGACGTAAGAGGATGCTAGTGTGCCAAAGGAGGGTCTGCTACAATAACAACTAAATGGGTTAGATGCACAACATTTTATATTAGTGTTACAAGTATTTCATTAATTAAAACGAGATAAAAAGCGATCCAAAAAAATTTTAAAATAACATAACATAGATTTTCTTTACCTAACAATGTCACATCATCTCGAATATGGTGAACACTTAGATCATCCTCCACTTGTTCACCATGACGTTCTACATGCTCTAAAATGTACACAAGAAAGGTTACACCAATTTCAATTTAAAATCTTAACTTGTATTAAAAATTACACAATTAATGTTCAATGCCAAATGAATACCTCCATCACTGCGATGCACATCGGGGTCTTCAACATGTGGAGGTTTTGTGCTAGGATTAGAAGGCTGCATTGCAATGTCATGTGCTAGAGGGGTTAAATAAACATCAAATAGATTATCGCTCAAGTATTCAATTTGAAATAATTTTCATTTTGTCTACTTACTTGTATGTGAACCGATGCAGCAAACTGTTGGCTTTGGCGTAGGCATTCAGCCACGACTTTATAGCCTTCCTTTAAGCCAATATTTATGTCTTCTTTCGTGGGCACTACATTAAAATTTCAAGCCCTGCATTTTTGGCTTAATATTGTCAATTATGCAGGTATTGTTTGATTAAACAAAATTATTTGAAATTTATAAAAGATTTGATTCAAAATTTCATTTACTGCTACTTACAATTCTTGCTTGAAGTTTCAAATAACCACCAGAGCCATGTTTGTGTTGGCCAATCTTTTCTATTCTGGCCTTTGTAGCCTTTGATGTGTCCTGCAGTCTATGAAAAGTTTGATATATGTTAGATTATATAAATATAAAGATCACTAATTAGTGCATAATTATGTTCTACTTAATATTATCGCATACCTTCTATTGTTGTTTAATGTTGCAATTCCTCTTTGGATTTGCGCTTTCTCCTTTGCATCCAAAATGAATTCCTTCCACACCTTCTCTGGAATCATAGGAGGACGCTCTTACTTTGGGTTGCTCATTATGATGACATTAATTTTTCATTAGCATGCAAATAATACTTTTAGTAAGCATACACCAAAAGACAGAACAAAGAGCAAACCAAAAATCAGATATAAGGAGATCACCGAAAATTGCTAAGTACAAAGTGAACTGACGACACAGCTTTGTGTGCACAAAAATTGCAAAGCAGAAGGATAAAGAGGAACCCGCCGTGTAGGATATAGTACAAACTGACAGACAAAATTGAGAGAACAAAAATGAAAGATAGTCAACTGAATTATAGAGCATAACCGACCGACAAAAACCGAGAGTCAGTTGCAGCCCGCAAAAAGTGGATCTGACTTCCACGTCAGATAAAATAGTTAGAATCTATTTATAGAATCTTGATTTGTTTTTAAATCCATTTATTTAGGGACAAGGAATATAAATGTAAGTGCTTTAATCAGTCTAACTGATTTAAAACACAGACTAGGAGATCAAGGTAAAAGTTGTAAACCTGATCTTAGAGTTAACATTGTTTTTCGTGAAACTTAATGAAGTCAATCCATCTTATAAATAGATGATGCAATCATTCTTTATACAAGGATGTGAATATAGAAGAGAGGATGAATGAAGCATACAAGCACATCTATGGATCATATTGAAGGTTTCAAGAACCAGAATAGAAAAAGGTGAAATTGGTTAGCAAGAACCAAGAACAAAGGCTATCGAGAATTAGAGGTATTACTCAATCACATAAGGTGATAATCTTATTCATGTAAACTTAATTGGATCTGTATCAACAATAGGAGATTGCACTTACCAGGTCAATTTTTAATTTTCTATCACTCTAACAAGTGGAGCAAAGTGTAAAAATCCTTTCAAGGAAGGTGGATTTAATAGTCCAACTATAAATCTCTTAACCAAGTGCACACTCAACAGTGTTGCTAAAGCTCTTAACTAAGTAGACTTTAATAGCCCTCCACCGATACTTTTAACAGAGTAGATCATCAGAAGTGATCAAATTGTAAGCCTTAACCGTCCACTTCCAATTGGCAGATAGTGAAGATTTTGTGGGTGCCATCCCCACCGCAGTTTTTACTTCCTCACAGGAGTTTTCTAAGATATCATATCTTGTGTTATGTGTCAATTACTTTCATGAATGTTTCTATGAATGTTCACATGTATTTTAGTTAATGAATTGATATAACTCACATCAATATAGTATAGATCAGATGAATGGATATACAATTGATTACACAAAGGTTAATTGATTAAAGGATACAAAATTTTTAAATGTACTGATTCACCCCTTCCCTCTCAGTACACACTTCCCATTAATTCTAACAATTGGTATCAGAGCTAAGTCTCTTCTTTTGAAAAACTTAAAGGCTTAAGAGAAAAGGTCATACAATGGAGAAGTACAGACTAGATAAAAATATCTAGAATAAGAAGCTTGAAATTCAGATCTTCTATGAATAGTATAAAGAAGCTAGAATCAACATGAGACAGTTGTTAGATGAAAGAAAGATTATGACATCTCGCTGTAATGAAATAGATTATCATGAGGAAGAGATACTAGATTTTTTTGAATCTTCACAATCAACTACAAGCAAAGCATCAGACACATCAGAAGAAAGCATCACAAGCCTAACTGAAATCAATCAACATCTAGTTGGACAAGTTAAATCTCTGGAAATCGGTCAAGAGACACAGATGGTAAGGATGATTGATGTCATGAACAATGCTAGACAAGATGAGCAAGAAAGAGCACCAGAAATTGATGATAGAATAAAGATTAAAGAAAAGATATAAGAAAAAGAATCTGAAATACAAAAATTGACAGAGCATCACCACGAAATTACAAATCAGATTATTCTTATGAGTCAAGAGGCAAACAGAATGAATGTTGAACTCATTGAAAGAATAGAAGCTATCGGTGAGCTAAGGGATGAGAATGAAAAGTTGAAACATGAAATAATCATTCAACATCAACATAATGAGATTATTAAGAAAGCTAAAGAAAAAAATAAAAGAATGGATGATTTTCTTGAAGGACAATGAAGATTCAACACCAACAACGGTCTAGGTTTTACCGAGAATGGAGAATCATCAAATCAAACTTATCCAAAGAATGTCTATGCAAATCCAAGACTAAGAAAGCTTACATGCAATTACTGTGGAAAGCAAGGTCATACATAAAATGTATGCATAGACAAATTGAAAGGTATTCGTAAATCTACATCTTCATTCATAGGATTTTGTTATAAATATAACAAGAAAGAACATAAAGCATATGAATGTAAGTATGAGATGAAACAACCAAAGAAGGAAACCTACATGGACAAATATTGTCCTACTTGCAAAATTAATGGGCACACAACTCTTGAATGCTAGAAAAAGAAAAGGCAAGCATGGAAGCCAAAAGGTCATGAAAATCCCTATCAATCGAAAAGAGTCGGTAACCAATATGTATGGGATTACAATACTTAGACAAATTGTATAGCATGTGGAAGATTTGGTCAAATTGCTGCAAACTATATGAGACAATGGACTAGAAAGTCTAGAGGTTGGACTAACACTGGAATGGCATGCTTACACTATCATAAAGTTGGTCATATTAAGAAATACTGCAGAGACCGAATGACAGAAACAAACACATATCCCAATGGAAATACCATTGAAGACATCCGGAGGGAAAGAGACAAAATGTGGAGAAGAGCTTCAAACAATGATAAAGTTGGACCAAGAAATGCAAATGGTGACACCCCATCCAATGGATCCAGTGACATCACCACCCCCACCTAAGCACAACAAGTATGGAACTGCATTACCCCAATGTATTGTTTTACATCAGTTCCATATTATGTTAATAAAATGCCAAATTAGCATAAGTAAGGATGCATCATGGTATTACTTGTTAAAATCTGAGATAACTATGTTGTCGGGCATACATACCAAAATCCGTCGGTACACACTCAAAACTGAGACTGCCTACACTTACGAGAAGTGTCGGTTAACATAAGAAAGCAAATTTACTAGTGTAAACCAAGCCTCGTCGGTAACCGAGCAAAGTGAACAAGTTGTTAGCAATACCAAGACCCGTCGGTAAAAGAAAAAGGTATTAACGACCGCACTGAAACATTAAGTCTTCACCGACGAACTCAGTCTTCATACACCAAGGAGTTTGTAAGCATTTATAACACCTTTTAGGACAAACAGCTATAAAAAGGTGATTGGTCGGTCTCATTGTTCACCATGAGCAGAGTAGAGCGACGAGAGCAATTTTTGAGCAGAAAGAGATAGGATCACAAAGCGACCACAACTCGACCACCAACACTCCACACAGATCAGAAATCATTACAAGTGTACACAGTAAGTTCTATAAATAATCGACAACTCTATTTCACGCATTTTATAGAAAGCCCTAAATCTGAAAATGGCCACGACATCAAGAACTGTGAAATCGAAGAACACCAAGAAGGATGAGTTCAAGCTCATCAAGAATTCGACATGTGAGGAACCAAACTACAAGATTCACCCTAAGGTTGTCTCACAACCCAACGATGTTGGAGCATTCTCACGAATACCAGCTAGGGTTTTGCTAGTCGAAGACGTGAGATCATTTAATCACTGCAAGATCGTAGAGATAGGTGATTCAAAGGTTGAACAAGCTTATAAGAAGCTATGCAATAAAGATAGAACACTAAAAGATGAGCATAAACACATAGAAGTAAAAGGGCTCACAAATGCCTTGCTATTCTCGAAAGGTTTCAAATCTGAGTGGATTTGGTTGGTACTAAGTCAAATGCACAATCATAAACTTTGGTTGGATGAACCAAAGGTGATAACCTGAGATGTCATCCACGTAGTCATCGGTTACCCTGTAACCGAGAAGGTAAAAAAACTGAAGCATCCACCCAAGGATGAGACTGAAAAGATCACAGGAGCCAAATGGGACGATAGAGGATTAAAGGTATCAACTATCACCGATGATGAGATAAAATTCAGAGCAGGTGTCATCGGTTACAAATTCTTCCAAGCAAGCAGGCTGAATAGCATTGCATCCGGTGTAGTAGACATAGCCTACAAGATTGTGAAAAAGGGAACATAGTTGGACTTATCCGAACTTCTATTGAATTAGTTAGAAGAAAATTTGAGGACTATAAGGAATGCCAAGACAAACACATGTAAGTTTGGCTCACTCATAATGTGCATTTTCTTCTATTTTCAAGAAACATTCCCATCAGTAGGAGATATCAAATGGGATAGTACAAAATTGACTACCATGCAAATCAGTGAACACATAGCCTCACTGGGAGATAATTTTGAAATAGTCATCGATGAATACTTCACTGTATTCAAAGACCGAATGCAAAAGAGGGTAAGAATCCCAAAGCAACTCATTGAGAAACATAAAGATGAAATATGTTTCATGGTAGATACATACCATACTTATATCAAACCTGTTGTACCGAGGATAGCATGGCTTCAACCATTGGAGTATGAGATCAATATCGATCAAGCATCAAAAGCAATCAATGCATTGATGAATGAAACTTTGGACAAGAAACAACATAAGTTTGGAACCTATGAGGAGGCTAAGACAAGAATAAAATATGGCCTGGTTGTTAAGAAAATTATGATAAAAAGGGACAAAATGGTCAAGAACCTCAAGAAGATACTATCGGCAACTGAGGAAGAAATCGAGCAAGAAGAGGAATTTGAAAAGGAGGAAGAAACCGAAGGACAGATAGCTATCGGTGAAGGTGAAGAAAAGATTGACTCTGAGGCAACAGAGTCAGATTCACCATCTCCTCCACCAACCAAGAAACCAAGCACCATAGTTGCTTCTACGACAAGAATCCAAACACCTAAGGATTCAACTGCTTCACCTTTGAAGAAAGGAAAAGTAAGAACATACAAGAGGAAAGCGGCCACAACAAAGAGAGGGTCAAAAAAAAGAATAAGGAAATTCATCAGAACCCAAGAAGACATTGAATACATCGAGCAAGATGAAGCTACAGAGGCATAAAATGTCAAGATTAAAACTCCAGAGAACATTGATGACATTTGTAAATCAATTGCAAATTCAGGATCTATCACAGATTCTAAGATTAGAAGATGGTTGAAACTAGATCCCAAAGATTAGAACAAAGTTGAAGATGCCATCATAGAAAAAATGTACAAGTTCAAATATGTACCACTTGAGTTTGAAAGCAAAAATGTACCAAGGGAACCCTTGGACAACCTGTATGCTAGATGGACATTCGCTTTGAATAGTGAGAAGGAAATAAAAGAAAGAGTATTTGTTACTCTCATGCCTCCTGAATAAAAGAAAGAAGAAATTGATGAAATGATGGAGAAACATAAAAAGGAGTTCTCACCGAAGTTGAGAGCCTACATATTTCTCGAAGGGAAGCTTATAGAGCTTGAGCAAGAAAGCCATAAGAAATGGTGTAAAATTTTAAACAGACCTACTGAGGAAGATAGCCCCGAGAAAGACCTACAAGAGCAAGATGTTATTAAGGCAACTCAAGAAAAGATCTTAATAAAAGATACAGAAGATGATACATCTGTTGAGTTAGATAAGGAAGAAGATGAAACACAACCGACAACAAAAACATGGATGTTGCAGATGATTCATGGCCTGACACCACAAATGAAAACATTGTGGATAACACTATAATCAACATTACCAATGATCCAGCAGAAGAAGTAAAGAAAGATGAAGATGTCACTGCTACCAAGGACACAACCGATGAGCAGGACACAATAGTTGATACAACACAGGTGAACATACCAGGCAATATGCCAATATTGATACAAGCTATCAATATCCTACAAGAGAAAGACAAGTCACTTGAAAAGGATATTCCTGAGGATGCATGGGAAGAAGGAAAGAACAACAACACTGATGAACAACAAGACATCGAAGATACTCAAAAAGTAACCAATACTGATAAGGTTACAGAAGGAGATACAAAGCAGATGCAGACACAACAGAGAAGGATGTAGAAACAAAGAATGATGAAGCTAAGGACACTGATGAAGGAGATAAACCTAAAGATAGAACTCCTAAGGAAACTGACAAAGGTGCTACCGACAATGTGAAGGTTAATGTGGAGACATCTACAGACACCTGACAAGCTAAAACTGATACAAAGCAGAAAAAAGAAGCACAACGGGTAACTTCATCAAGCACAACTGAGAAAGCCAAGAAATTGACAATGGTACTGCACTCAAGTGCTACACAAAAGAAGAAGAAAAAATCTAAGAAGAATAATTTGGAAGTCACTTTGGATGAAATCATTGAGATACCAAAATGTGACCCAACTACACTTGATTTTGATGCATTACAAGAATTGTACAGTGAAATATGCCAACGGAAGGCATTATAAGAGAAGCTGAGAAAATAGCACCAAGACTCCATGGTACTGGAGACAACTAGGGATATGTTGCACCAGATTGTACCTGATGTTGATATTGAACAAAGTAAGCGAATTCTTGATCAATTAGCCACTCTCACAGAAGCAATTACCACACAAAATATTGATGTAGAGAAGGCAATTGAAGAGAGAGCATAACTTAAGTACCAACAAAAACTCATTGAGAACATCAGCCAAGAAGTGGCAATCAACAAGGTAAAGCTATCAGAATTCATTATTGAATTAGATCCAATCATAACTGAAGCTATTTCCTTGATTCAACAACTGAGCACAATAGAAAAGTTCACTAAAGAGAATAGTGACAACATAGCAAAGTTAGATACATATCTAGCTAACAGTGCTCAAAACTTAACCATTGATGGAGATAATGCACTAAAGCTGCATTATGAGATCATTGAGATAAAAAGGTTAAGGCATGAATTGTGGGAAGCAGAGACACACTTTAGGGAAGAAGTCACCGAGCTCCAAGCTCAACTTCTACGAAATCTTACATTGCTTCAGCAACACATCAGTTCAGCACAACAACTGATAGCAACCCTTGAGATGTCTGTAGTAGACACTGTGATATACATTCAAAGATAACACTCGAGAACATGGCTCTAGAGAAATTTAAGGAACAATGGGAGAAAATGATGGAAGACATGAAGTCTTCACACTTCCACATTTTTGATAAGCTATAAGGTATAGACCTTTGCCCTTAATATCAAAAAAGGGGGGAAAATGATATGAATTCAGAGGGAAATGATATGTATATGTATATTCATATGGGGGAAATGATATGTACATGATATGTACAGATAGTCATACAGTATACAGTACTATACCAGCCTATACATAGGGGAGTCATGAAATGACTAAGGATATGACTAAGAATTATATATGTTGTATATACTTAACATTTTGTTAGTATTTTGCACATATCAGTTTTTGATACTAATGTCAAAGGGGGAGATTGATGACATTAATTTGTAATTAGTGTGCAAATAACACTTTCGGTAAGCATACACCGAAAGAGAGAACAAAGAGCAAACCGAAAATCAGATATAAGGAGATCACCGAAAATTGCTAAGTACAAAGTGAACCAACAACACAACTTTGTGTGTACACCAAAATTGCAAAGCAGAAGGATAAAAAGGAACCTGATAGAGGAACCTGACGTGCAGGATACAGTGCAAATTGACAAAAAGAACCGAGAGAACAAAACTGAAAGACAGTCAACTGAATTACAAAGCATAACCGACCGAGAGTTAGTTGCAGCCCGCAAAAAGTGGATCTAACTTCCACATCAGATAAAACAGTTAGAATCTATTTATAGAATCTTGATTTGTTTTTAAATCCATTTATTTATGGACAAGGAACATGAATGTAAGTGCTTTAATTAGTCTAACTAATTTAAATCACATAGACTAGGAGATCAAGGTAAAAGTTGTAAACCTGATCTTAGAGTTAACATTGTTTTTTGTGAAACTTAATGAAGTCAATCCATCTTATAAATAGATGATGCAATCATTCATTATACAAGGATGTGAATATAGAAGAGAGGATGAATGAAGCCTACGAGCACATCTATGGATCATATTGAAGGTTTCAAGAACCAGAACAACAAAAGGTGAAATTGGTTAGCAAGAACTAAGAACAGAGGCTACCGAGAATCAGAGGTATTACTCAATCACATAAAGTGATAATCTTATTCATGTAAACTTAATTGGATCTGTATCAGCAATAGAAGATTACACTTACCAGGTCAATTTGTAATTTTCTATCATTCTAACAAGTGGAGCAAAGTGTAAAAATCCTTTCAAGGAAGGTGGATTTAACAGTCCAACTATAAATCTCTTAACCGAGTGCACACTCAACAGTGTTTCTAAAGCTTTTAAACAAGTAGACTTTAACAGGTCTCCATCGATACTCTTAATAGGGTAGATAATCAGAAGTGATTAAATTTTAAGCCTTAACCGACCCCTTCCAATTGGCAGATAGTAAAGATTTTGTGGGTGTCATCTCCACCGCAGTTTTTACTTTCTTAAAGGAGTTTTCTAAGATATCATATCTTATGTTATGTGTCAATTACTTTCATGAATGTTTCTATGAATGTTTACATGTATGTTAAGTTAATGAATTGATATAACTCACATCAAGATAGTATAGATCAGATGAATGGATATACAAGTGATTACACAAAGGTTAATTGATTAAAGGATACAAAAGTTTTAGAGGTATTGATTCATCCCTCCCCTCTTAGTACACACTTCCCATTAATTCCAACACACTAGATTCCTTACGTATGCGTCCCTCACAGTTTTTATATGTTTGCAAGCTCTCTGAAGAACATTGTTGTTGTCAAAAATGTTACTTCCAAAGAGCTCCTCTAAAGATTTTATGAGCTGATCTTTTAATTTTTTATCCTGAAAATTCCACCTTTTAAGAAAAAACAAAGTTGTTAGCTAAAAACATTAACTGAAGTTGCGTAACTTGAATATAGTACAATAAATAGATGAAAGGAAAAATATTCTAGCAATTATATGAAATCAAAGCAGTGGGATAGGGTTAGTTAACATATGATGTTCCATCTTGTATGTATGGTGGGCCCAAATAGCGTCAATGCCATCTCATTAAGATTTTCATAAAAAACATCGTTCCCTGCAAACACATCATGGGATCATCAACCCAAAATGAGTTATGAATAAGTAAATTAAAATTATAATATAAATAATAATAATTTTAAAGTACCTGGAAGCTTAGATAATTTTAAGGGAATCATATCTTCAAGTTCAACAACAATGACATCTGCAATTTTCCTATTCTAGCAACACAGGTAGATCTAGGAAACGATGCTGAATTATCACTAGTACTAGTCTTTGTATCCTGAGGAGGTTTATCTTATACTGCACAAAATTATTGCACTATGAAATGCATCCAAGATTAAAGTAAAAATAAAACCATAACTAACACATAATCGAATATAGAAGAACAAGGACTTACTAGGTATAGACCATGCAAACGTGGATGTTTGCATGCTCCTTGTTGCCAACATTGCAGTCGAAAATGATGTCCTCATAGGAGGAGGTGTCTGGAGTACATCATGACCTAAATGTACAGTTTAAATTGAGGAGTCAAGATATATATGTGAGTTTGAATAAAACAAGTAGTAAATCCATTGAAAAATATAGATTTCTAATCAGTAAGACCAATGAAGTTTGTAACATGTTAACTTAATTTTTTTTTTACCTACGGGAGTTGTACTAGTACCAGCCTCACCGCGATGTCCATGAGGAGTTGCTTGAGCACTCAAAAAATCCTGTAAGAACACATACATATTTTAGTTCATGTCATAAAAGAGTATAAAATATAAAACTTTTTTGAAATTTTGTTACAACTAAAGATTCATTAATGGTTACTTCCAAATTACGTGCTTGCAGCATCAATAAATCTTTCCTCATCGTCATCTCCTCACTTGGATCTAGATCGAGAAAAATGCCAAAAATTTCTGAACTAATTCTTAGTACTTTCTTATTGATTGTCCACACGAGGTTAGGGATATCTGGGATGGCATCATCCATATCTAACACTATGAGTGTTGTTGTTGTAGGCACTTTTCCCTTTCCCTAAACATCAATTTGTGATAGGAATATCAGTAAAACTATGAGAATAACTCCAAAACCCTTTAGAAAAGAACATAATAATATAACATTTTTCTTCTATATTATTTGTACAATTACAATAATGTTTACCTTTGCTGAAGAATGGGTGAGAGTAAAATCCCTGCTTCCGTCATCACATGGTGGATCCATGTCATCCTGTGACAAAGATTAAATATAAAAAAAAATTCAGCGAAATGGTATATTGGAGTCATAAATTAGAGGTTAGTTTAAATGGTATATAGTACTTACCACCCCCATGATAGTGTCTTTTTTTGTATCTATGCAATTCAACTAGTAATCTATTAGTAGTTCTTTCCCTGCACTTATTGATTTTATCGCACATAAAAAAACACGACTCCCCTCACGTGCCTCAAATATGCAATTGAGACTCTTATTAGTTGACCCAGGTCGCGTACTATTTATAAAACCCACAATATTCCCTATTGCTTTTGGCCTTCCGTCAATGTACATAGAAAATCCTTTACTTTGATAATTTTCTTTCTATTGTATATAATTCACTGATAATGCATACCTACACATACTTTTTTTATATCGAACAATCCGCATCCAATTATTGTAATTGTAACAAGGTTCGACAAACTCCATTAATTCAACAACTTTGTTGTAACATACATTTATGTCATCCATGGAAAATAGGCCCAAACCATGTAATGATGATGGAGCTATACGATATGTCCTCTCATTAACACAAAAATTAGTGTTAATTGGAGGTAGTTCCTTGGGTACCCATTCTTTCAGAAGATGTGTGTACCTTAAGGGCACCTCAATGTCATCTATGGTCTCATCGTCATAAGAACATGACCCCCCTTCAACAAGGAAAAATTGTATGCATTTATTGAATTTTCTTCTAACCTTTGACCTCTAGTTGATTTCCCTATTTTAGGCCTACTACATGTCTCACTTTCGTCTTTTATTCCTGCATTTCCCTGCCTCGAGGAAGACAAACCTGACAAGTACATATTAGGTGGTTCCTGTAGTCTATCAAATGACAGATATAGTTGGTAAGGAGTGAGATATTTTGCTAAATTAGGGTAATGTTGATGTAATCTATAGGGTGTATTGACTTATACTTGTTGATCCATGTCACTATACAGGATTCTCGTAAAAGGGGTTAAATTTTCTACATATGTGAACCATTTATCTTAACTTAGCCAAAAATTACGTGATACCTATGCTACAAATTACATAGAAGACAAGATGAACAATTTGCATTCATCATAATCATTGTATATTTTTTTAATTCCTTACCTTTACTGTATGTGTGCTATGTAGGATTGTCAACAATAGGGGTGACGACGTCTGTAGTCAATTGCCTATTTCCACAAAGGGTTACAATCACACAATATATGCATGTAATCAGTACCAACAATTGAGCATCATAAACAATACATTGGTAATTTGTTAAACAATAAATATACGAGTAATAACTGAAATACATGTATCATAAATCATAGATGTTGTAATCATTAGAAATGAACACATTAATTTAATTGTATTATGGCATTGGAGTTTAATACATAATAAAATAATTATGAAAACATATAAGTCAAATAAATTTGTATGACTAGATCAATATTACCATCATCATCATGAACATCATTGTCATCATCGTCCTCAACATGATCATCATCATCATCATCCTCCCCACCAACACCACCATCATCGTCATTGTCATCATCATCACCATAATCATCATCATTATCATCAGCATCAGCATAACCATCACCATGACCATCATCATCATCATCATCACCATCATCATCAACATCAACATCATCATCATCATCATCTTCTTCTTCTTCTTCTTCTTCTTCTTCTTCATCATCATCTTTGGTTTCTTCTTCTTTCATCACGTTATACTTTACTGGCCTTCCTCTTGGATCATGTCTAACAACAAATGACCAATCGGGTTTTTGTGGAACCTCTATGTAAAACACTTGCTCACATTGGCTTGGAAGAACATAGGGCTCATCTCCAGATGGGTCAAATGACCTTGTATTAATCATTTTAAATCCATTATCATATTGAATAAGAGTTCTATCAGGATCATTTTGATTCAGTCGTAGCCTGTACCATTTGACGACGAATAGAACTAATTTGAAGGATTCAAAATCACACTCAAGTATATCATCCGAAATGTCATAGTATCAATTTTGATATTCTTGAGGATGCATGTCATTTCTAGATGAAATATTAGTGACCTCGAAGATTGTAGTTATCCCAGAATCACAAGTTTTCTTTGTGTCTTCCAACTTTTTTATGCAAAATTTATGGCCTTGATCGTACATAGCTTTGTGGTGCTTAACCTGCAATTTTTCAAACATGTGAAAATCATTTGCATTGTGAGTTGATATTAAACATATGGGTCGTGATTAATAAATTTATACGTACATGTCTACCTCTTAAACCATTTGCTAGATCAATTACCATTGGCGTAACATTGGAATCTTCATTACGACGAGCTTCTTTAACCAATGAAGCAACACATTCCCATGTTAATAAGTGACCATTTTGTTGACATAGTTTAATCCATACCGTCATCTAATCAACATTGTTCACAATATACAAATGTAGTGCATCCCACTCTCGACCAACTGTATTAAAAGGGACCACTTACAAACAACTTTAATTGAAGATTTATAAAAATTAATTAACTACAATAACATCTTATAATTACCTCACTTTCTTCAATCTACCTTTCCCCATTAAGTACTCCCCTTCAAATTTGTTAATGGCGTTGGGGTCTCAAATGTGATCTACATGCATCTTTGATGCAAAATTAGGAAGATATCTACTAATGTACACCATGATCTGGTATATTATATATCCCTCCACCATAGAACCCTCAGGATGTGTTCTTTGTCGAACCAAACCGTTCAAAAATTTCAAGTGTCTCTCAATCATCCACATTGCCCTAGTTTGTACAGGTCCACACAATTCAATCTCCTCAACTTGATGTATGAGGTAGTGTTCTTGTGCATTGAAAAAAGTAGAAGGTAAACACTTATGCATTTCACACATAAGATGAGAAATTTTTGTCTTCCAATATTGTATATCTTTTTTATTGATTTCTTTCGATGACAACCACCTAGATGTGATTCAACACACAAAAAAATATAAAAAATATTTTACAAACAATATACAATAAATTACTGAAAAAGCAAAACAAGTCGCAAGTATAATATCTATACAATAAATCTAACAAATAACGCTTCTAACCTCATGTATTTTGCAAGATCATATATAACTTGTTTGACACTATTGTCGAAGTGGTGTGGGAGAGATAGAGGTAGAATGTATTGCGATAATTATAAAATGACCATTTCAATATTTAAGACAATAATACAATGAAAACTACATGCAGTATACAAATATATATTGAATACAAAATAACATGAATTACCTTAATAAAGGTATGTCAATCGTGTGTTTTTATCCCTAGCCCAAATTCACTTTTCTTTGATATAAGATTGTTTATGTTCGCAACAAACCCTATGGGAAATCGAGTTTTTTGTATGACTTCTTTTATAGCATTGTTTTGCTGCTCCAATAATAACCAAGGAAGGTCACTTATATCAATATGGTCGTCATTGTTATTTGATCGAATGACATTTTTCAATGCATGGTTAAAATCTTCAATGTCACTATAATTTTGACAATTTTTTCTTTATCATGCCTTCCGTCCAATAATTTACATAATGTCTCTGTTACATTCTTTCCAATATGCATAGCATCAAATAAATGCACGATTGAGAGGTGCTCGTAGTATGACAACCTGCTAAATTATCTAGGATAACTTTTTAGTCTTTTTGGAAGTTGGTCATTGATACGTTGACGACCTTCACGAGCATCAATTGCATCATCAGTTAACAAAAGACAATATCAAAATATAAATTTCAAACAAAAACGATCAGATTGAATGACATTACCTCATTAATTTATTCTATTCTATTCCAACTTCCATAGGTGAGGTGTCATTCTTCATGGCTTTGACGCAGTCTCTTCTTTCCCATTAAAAAGATGTTTTTCAGTAATTCGATACTTATGATTTCTGTGGAGAAAGTGCCTATACTCATCGAACACATGTTTTCCTAAAAATTTTGAATGATGAGATTTCATCTTTGGACCACAAACTGGACATGGAAATTTTCCCTTTGTCTGAAGACTTACAAGATCGTGTATAATTGGATTGAATATGTTGATTTTGATAATTATAATTATCATGCACAAACTTAGACATACAACAAAGATGTGTTAGCACTATAACATACCAGAAATGAGGTGTTAACAAAAGAACATACCACAAAAATGTGTTAGCCTAGGGGCATCATGTATTGTCCATACAAGCATTGCATGGAATTAAAACTGTCTTTGTCCTATTGGTCTAGAGATGTCATACAAAGTGACCTCATTCCATAAGTCCAACAACTTGTCGATAAGGGCTCAATATATACATTCATATCTTTAACTTGGTACTTACCTGGTTGAATGAACAGAAACATTACATAATTATTATCATTTTGATGCAGTATTTATGAATACATTTAGATGACTATTGAATGAAAAATACCTGGAACAATCATTGTCAACATTATGGACATCCAAGGAGGAATGTTATTGTTGATAACAAAAATAGTCCACACCGAGTAAACAGATCTCATATCTCCAAATGGATTGACACCATCCACTGTCAATGAAAGTTTGAGATTACGAGATTCTTCTTTAAAGTGTGGCCAAGTTTTCTCTATGTCCTTAAATGTAGAACTATCTGTAGGCATTTGCATAATGTCATCTCGACTTCTATTGTGTGCATGGTAATTCATAAATTGTGCCAAGGTAGTACACTTGAATAATCGTTGCAGACGTAGAATAATGAGAATATACCAAAGAACCTTGTGAGGTACATTTTTATTATTTGATCTGTTCGATATCTACTAATATGACAATCAGAGCATTCTGTTGCAAATTCATATTGTTTATGATATATAATATGATCATTGGGACATGCATGTATTTTTTGATATTCCATCCCAATATCTTTCATAATAGAAGATAGTTCCCGGTAAGAGCAAGGTAGAATGTTTGATAGTGGTAACAAACACTCACCTATCAACCTACAACAAAATATATAATTAGCATACATTATTCACCCTATGTTAACAATAAGGAAATTATAACTAAAATAGGTGAAAAAGATGACATATATGACATACCTTAACATCCGTGACATTGCTACGTTGGATAAACCATTCAAAACTTTGAAGTTCACTAACAACAATACAATAGACAGAAGAGTTGTTTTGGAGCCTTTGTATAAGGGCTCACATGCCTTCTCAAGTATAGGTAAATCAAGGTCATCTTCATCATCGTGATTAGTTGCGCCAGTACTATCATCTTCAAACGTATTCTCTGGCACTTGATCAACTGCAACAATACCATCATCTTCAATTGTGTTCTCTGTTGCAGGATCATCTTCTTCCATGAAATCATTATCTTCTCCTTGGATATTCACACCTTCATGTTCATCCACTTGGAAATTCACATTCTCTAGATTGTTAGGGTCCATAACATGTAACCCAGGGTGGTTAACCTATATCAAAATGATGACATTAAATTAACCGTGACCATGATCTCATCATCAATTGATTTCTTATGTATATAAATTGTTAAAACAATATATTGAAATACTTACCAATGGACGAAAATCATGCCCCCCTTAAATGTGACTATGCTCTCTACATTGTTTCTCAGTTGTTTTGACTAGAAGTCTTCGAGTCTTTAAGCCCTTACAATTTTTATAGGGACAATAACATTTTCCATCACCTTTTCTTTTAAAATTAGCCCACAATCTAGCAATTGTCTTCTTATTTTGTTCTAGGTTCATATTGTCAGACATGATCTTTCTTCACAGAAAAATATTCACGCTATAATTATACCAAAAAATTGTCTCCCATACTCTGAATTAAGATATTAACGTTGTAATCCATCAAATATAAACATAGTAGCATTAGTACTATCTTGTATAAAATCAAACATAAATCCATTATATAGATTTTGACTACAAAGCATTGTACATTTAATCTAATCATGATTCATATTTGATAGGAATGCTATTCATATTTGACAGGAATGCTAAGAAAATAAAATATAAAATATCCTCTTCGACATTGTTGGAGATAAAGTGACTGTTCTGAGAAAGGTTTGGTGGTGAATATCCACATAAGTCGGACACAAGACAACTAGGAGTGCCAATTTGAGGGCATTGTGTAATTACAAATCACCAGTTGCCACTTGTGGCTAGAGATTACAAAGAACCCTAGAAAAATCCCACATCTTGGAAATAAGCACTAATAACAGGGACATTATGTTAAGAAATCCATACAACCATAAAATCCATTATCAAATCACCTTCATAGTCATCAATCCATCATTAGGACAAATATCCAATTAGAAAAACATTATCTTTATTAAGGCATTATTAACCTTTGGCGGTAGATCACAATTCATACACCAATTAGGTCTCTAGGCTCATTAGGCCTTACCATTTCTTAGAACTTACTAAAATTACTAAAATTGTAGACTCTTAAATTTGTAGACACTTTGAATTCTTATGATGGACTTAAAAGAATTTGAGATATGGTTGTTGATATTTGAAAATTTTCTCTTGGTTGCTTATGCTTAGACTAAGAAATAGGGAACAAGGAGAAATTAGGTGATGACTAAACACAACTATTTCATCTCTCTTTTTGTAATTACAAATATTTATACTTAATAATAAAATTCACTTGGTCGTGGCCCCTTATTTATAAAAAAAATTAATGAAAAAAAATATTTCTTAAGACATTGGGAGAAAAAATAGTACTTCCTCTTATTTCTCAGAAAACAATTCATCGATGACCCATCAGATGAATTAAACCAAAAAGGAGGCAACATCAAACATAAGACCTATATCATCCCATTGGAAAACCAAAGAATGGTGATGAGATTAGTAGTAGGCAGGGTCCACATGACTCACACAAGGAGTCACAAGTGCAGGCATTGTCAAGACAACACTGTCATCCACAAAGATAGTCAGCCCATGGACACTTTTCTTCTAATGATTTGTGTGTGAATGCAAGTTGGCAGGGTGTGAGAAATAAGGCTACATTGGGGGACTTTTTGATCCCTAAGTTTCAGATTGATCCCAGGATAGTAAGGGGGACCATTTTTGCTTGGTAAGAGTATACAAAGGATCCAATATACAATGGGAGGCAACATTGAATGTTTTTGAATGTTTTGAGAGTCACTTAGTATGACTGTTCCTTCAAATGCAGCGTTATAACACTATTCTACACAGATTTCTTTAATTGTTTTATTTCATTTCATGAATACTAACCATTCCATAGACTCAAAGGCCTAGGATCCATGGAATGAGATTAATTTAACCTTGTATCGTAGTCTATAACCATGCATATGAAGATGAGATAGAGGAAACAAGTGATCACAGACAACAAATGAAGAAATTACATTGAATTTGATGGTATATTTATAGCAGCGGATGATCTAGTAAAGTGAGGGGTGTATTTTATGATTTGGGATGTCCTATCATGTCTGTCTAATGGTGAATCAAGTACCTGTTCTGCCTAGGATTGGTTAGAAATGGGACATTGTAAAAGCCCTAGAAATAAGGGTCCGAGGAGTCAAATTTGGGGTTTTGGGGGTTCTAGCAGGTGTGATTCTGATTACTTTGGGATTTAGTCATTGGATGACATAATAAAATAGTGTTGAGGATTTGGGGTCATAAGAGAAAAGTAATTATACAGTTGCTTTGTTAATTGGAGTCATTTTGTGCACTTTTGAAGCCACAGTGGGTAGACAATAGTATAAGGTCCAAAGAAACATATTGAATGCTTTTGATATGTTGAAGAAAGGGATAGAGGGTATCTGAAACAATTGTTTTTTCCTTTGATGCTTTGGAAAAGTTAGGAGTTATAACTTTTTTTCAGTCGCTGCAGGGCTACAAGGCTGGACAATTAGGTCTCTGGCAGTTTGGGAGAAGATTAGGAGTTGGGTGCCTTAGGGGTTGAAAATGACCTTGAAATCTATTGAATATCTTTGAATGCAACCTATAAACATCATTCATGTCACCTTGGGTTGTTGGGGAAAACATTTTCATATATGAGTTCATTAAAGCCTTCAAGGGTTTGTGAAACCTAGTCACCATTTCAAGTTTATAGCTTACCTGCATTTGGGATCACCTAGTTCTTTCTTCTGCTTACCTGCATTTGGGATCACTCTTTCTAAATATGGAAAACTCATGGGAGTACTTCTAAAGAGAGAATTTGGTGCCCATGGGTGCCAATTTAGGGGAGTTTGAGAAAAGGTACTTTTTCCAGATGATAGGATTTGCAAAAATAGAAAAGGAAGGAAAGAAATAAAAAAAAATTGAAACCTAGGAAGGCCCCACAAAGGGGAAGAAGAAAACAATGATGATCAATTTTCTACTGGATAAACTCTACAAGACTCTTGAGTAAAACCAACCTCTTGTGGCTAGCATGAATGTACATTAAAACCACCTCTTCATAAGTTAATAAGTTGCAATCTTACTGATCTGTCTAGTCATGACAACACTAGATATCATAGAGCCACAAATAGATGGAAACTTTCACCTATTTGAAAAATAAGTACACCATGACTTCTTCCATCCTCTTTAACTCTATATCTGCTTGGAAACTATGCCCTATTTTCTTGTAAGCAAGAAATGTGATAATGAGATTGCTCTTTCATCTATACTATAATACATAAAGTAACTT
>MU224942.1:92736-106280 GCA_018584345.1 Thuja plicata
AAAAAGATATATATATATATATATATATATATATATATATATATATGTGTGTGTGTGTGTGTGTGTGTGTGTGTGTGTGTGTGTGTGTGTGTGTGTGTGTGTGTGTGTGTGTGCCTGGTTGGGCTGAGTCATAGAAATAGAATTAAACATTCTATTAATATGACTGCTTTTTTGTATATGAATACCACTTGTGAGATTGGATAATCATTTTATAACGTAGTGTTGTGTATGTATGAGAGGTTCATATTTCCAAAGTTTGAAGGATCAATTCATCTGAGAATTATGTATAAAACCTAAGAGGCTCTATCATAGTTAAGAAAATTGAAAATATCATGCAGCACAACTAAATTGTTTTAAACCATGCAATTGTTCTTTGACTTTTGGGTGTTGTGTAGACACTTTTATTTCTGTCCAACTACCAGGCTATGACCATTTGCCCAATTATGTTGAGTATCATGCTGAAAAAGATATAGCTCTCTAGAGTTTGGAGTATCCTAATTCACTATTTTGTAGTAAATGTGTAGCATAAAATGTGTGAGCTGACATAGTTGTAATGTTGGGAACAGCGACAAGGCAGCTAACGAATCTCTCAAGGTTAGTTATTGGAAGATTTTTTGTGGGTTTGCAGCTATGCTTTCTTCATTCGATGCCACAAAATTCAGAGGTAAACTAATTTCAAGAGACATTGGAAGGGAATATAGACACATTTTCTCAATTTGTATCTCCTTTGTGTAACATGTTCGAACAGAAAAATATTTTCCAGTAACAAGGGAATAGCATCTTTGGATTTTACTGCTTATATTCTCTCATTCTACAAGATTGATTTACAAACATGCCTTGGATTATTTTTAGCTTTAGTCCATTGATATCTTCTATAGGCAAAGTTTATACTTAGGTATTTTATTAACCACACGGCTACTACTAATGCCAATAGTAATATTATTATTTGTAAATCTTGCTTGTTGAGATTAATTTTAAACTAGTTAATACAACACTTGTCAGTGATTTCTTTATGGCAATATTTCTTTAATTGGTTCTTTTAATTTATAATTTTTAAATCTACTTATAATGTATGCAAATTTGCTAACTATGAACTTCAATCATTTCTTATCTCTGACAGAAGGTGACAAGACCGTTTCCATTTCTTAGCCTCAACATTTTGTTAAGTCATTAATTTAGGCACTTTGTGGTTCCTGCTAGTGAGTTGTCAGGTTATGTGGCATTTATATTGTTCAAACTTCTAACATTCAACTCTTATGTTGTGATTTACAGTGCCATTGGTACTAGCTTGCCTGTAACAAATTTTTCAGGGCACGTTCCTCCTGCTCCTGATTTAACCCTAATCACAATGATGATGTAAACAATACAGAGAATGAACACACCTAGCTTCAAAATAATCAAAATCTTTAAAAAAATGAAAATTTAAAGTTCATTCACATTTATCATGTGGATTTTATGTTGGCAGGGAGATGAGAATTATATTAGAGCTATAAGAGACATTTGAAGGGAATACAAGGAGACATGCTTACCTGTGAGCCCTCACCGTGCCCTCACTTCTTTCGCCCTCCGTGGTGATTACGCCCTTTGTGCCCTTTTTGGTCTCAGATTGAAACATAATGAACATATATCTTTCTCTTTTTTTAAGTAATGCCCGTGTTGGTTGGAATTCCGACCAACATGGGCGTTTGTCGTAATTTCGATGAACATAGGCATTACTTTAAAAAATCAAAATTTTCCTTCTATATTCCGACCAAGACAAATAAATATAATGCCTCCTCAAAAAATTAGGTCGAAAATAAGGGTTAAATGTACTAGTGTGTAGAGGGGACCATCATGTGCTTTAATTGTCTCAGTAGGAAGAAAGGTAATGCAAGGCTTAGACGGAAATTTAAGTTGTAATTATTGGATGCGACATCACTCTTATCAATAGAAACATGAGCTATTGGAGTAGTTCTCTCAATTTGACTCACTTGAAGTTGATCATGATGAAGCACTGTACACAATTGAGGAAATGAAGAGAATTTTGAAAAAAGTATCTTATCTCTAATGTATTTTTTGTAAATTAGCAATAAAAATGTGTTGCACATCAATATCAGGCATAGGATAAGAAATATGAGCATGAAAATGCTTAAATTTACCAATGAAGTCACTAACTTTTTCTTTAACACCTTGTTTACAATGCATTAAATCAGTCAAAGAAACTTGAGGACCATTGTTGTTTTGAAATTGTTGAATGAAAGCATTAGCAAGCTTGTGAAAGAAATCAATGGAATAAGGAGCAAAAGAACAATACCATTGCAAGGCCTTGTCTTGAAAGGTTATAGTAAACAACTTCTCCAGGAACCTATGGTCATGAGAGAAATCGCTAGACAAGGTTTGAAAATTTTTCACATGAGTCAAAGGATCACCCTTACCGTTATAAGTATCAAGGTGAGGAATCTCCATATTTTGTGGGATAACAACACAGATGATATCTAAAGACAAAGGACTAGCAATGTCACAAGTAGGAATGTTGAGCTTGGATTGTGTCATGGAGGCAATTTGTTGCTTCAGGGGGGACACAGTTTGGGTCGAGTTATTAATGGTAGGATCGGAAGAAAGGATAGCAAGAGTCCTGAAACATGAGAAATATTAGGAGCATTGTTGAAAATTGAAAGAATGGTTGAATATGCAAAAGGGACACTATGGTAAGTGGGCATGGATGATGGCAATGAAACACATGGCACACGTGAAGGAATAGAAGGAAGAATAGGATTAGGCAAACTCACATTTGTAGGATTGGAATTTTGGATTTTAGTTGTTATGATAGGTGGAGCATAAGTGGAAACACTACGAATAAAAGTAGGAATAGGCAAGGAGGTATCAACATGGGTGGTAGGTGGAATAAAGCCTAAGTCTTGAGCACAATCCTTAATAGGTTTGATATTGTTATCAATGAGATGTGAAATGCTACGCAAGAGGATAACACCATGCTCATCATTATGAATGAGTGTCCTTAAGCCTTCTACAACAGAAAGAGCCTCAAGATTAGAGTTTTCTTGACCTAACCATTGTTCAAACTTTTCAAATGCATGGGAAAGTTTTTGTATTTGAACAGGAGGAAATCTTAATCCTTCATCTTCATCATGAGAAGAATGAGAAGAGTTATTCTTTGTGATAGGATTGTTATCATTAAGGTGCATGTTAGTCTCATCAAGATTCCTAGGAAATAATGAGTTCTCAGGATAAGAGGAACCCATAAGTCTACGACTTCTTCTAACCAGAATGCCATAGGTTGGACTCAAAGTGATAACACTCATGCACAAGGGAATGAAAAAAATGTAACACAATTATGATATTTGAAGGAAATATGCAATCAAATTCAAACATGTAGTGTAAAACAATCATAAGGATATTTGAAAATGAAAATCATGCAATATGAAGCTAGATGCATAAAATATAATAGACATGTGATAGATAGAGAAATTAACACAATGCATACAAAGTAGATCTAGATATCTAAATGCATAAAAAAGGATCTAACACCAAAATTAGAATGGAAATATCATAATGCGGGTTCACCAAAATGTACAACATAAAATGGTGAGCAATGCTAGGAAGAAGATCACTCGCCAAGTTATAAAATACATTGAGGGAAAGAGGTTCTCCCAACAACTCACCCTCAAACAAATCAGATTAGCACAACCTAAAATGGATGAAGGGGTGCTAATGCAAGACCTAAATGAGAGTGGGGAATTGATATTTGTTTCCCTTAATGAAGTAGGGATAATGATGAAATGATATGTAAAATCAACAAGATTGATAAAGGAAATGATAAATGACTGGCACATAATATTAGATCTGATGCATGAAAGCAAGTGCAAGGAAAGAAATAACAAGAGGGGACTCACCTTGAAGAAAGGTGAGGTAAATGAACCTTCAAATTTGGTTTTGACTGTCGTAGAGGTGTTAGAATCCAATAAAACTCCAAATTTGGGATTCTAATGTTTGTAACTGCTTTCTGTGAAAATCTCAGACCCTGATGACGAGGTCAACTAGGATGGCCTTGTCCAAGATGATCTTCCATAATTTCGACATAGTCCTTTCAACTCCAAATCTGATGAGATTTGCAAGGTACCTGTGACTGTGACTTGTAATCCCGAATCTAGATCGGAAACTTCGTTACTTGTTCTTGCACATAGAGAAAAAGGGAAAAAGGTTGTGGAAAGGGATTTTCCTTGGTTAAACCCATGTAATCTATCTTGAAATGATATAGAGATTGCATAAAGGAAAGTAAATGTAAACACGATAAATGTCAGTATTCACCTTGTGTGTAATACCCTCATGGATGGATATTGAGATCTGTTAAACCCATGAAGATGTTTGTATGTATATGCTTGAGATGAAGATCCTTTGTTGATTTAATTCAATCCACAGTATTGTTGTCTTCTTGTTCTAAGATAATATGCTTAAAAACAGTGCCTTATGCTCCTTTTTTTTGCCAGTTTATCTGCCATGGTATTCCGTTCTCTGAAAATATGGTTGATCATCACATGTTCAAATCTATTAATTAGATTTAATATCACTTCTAGTAAAGATTGAAGTTTTCAATTTGGAGTACTCTTTGTTCTTAGTGCATTCACCACAATGGTGGAGTCCCCTTCAATTTCTATCTTAGCCAAATTCATTTCTGCGCATAATGATAATCCTATAAGACCTTTGAATTCTGCCACATTGTTTATATCATTTTCCAATGGTTTTGATAATTTGGCTATGGTCTTGCCTCGGCATGAATGGATCACGCATCTTGCACCCGAGGGCCTAAGATTGCCTTTGGAAGCCCCCATCAAAATTTAATTTGAACCTACCAATAGTGAGTGGAGTCCAAATATAATTTTCTTTATTTTGGTTTCTAATTTGGTCACCCCTACCTATTACTTGGGGAGCTTTGAGGCCAAACCAATTCTTCAACATATTGTCATAGCAACTTGTGAAGAATTTTGGTGTGCTTCTTTGAGCATGTATTCTTGAGTTCAATGTTTCCACTATGAAAGCTTCTATTTTGTTTAGCAATGAAGCTTTTTCCATAGCATTTCCTTAGAAGATTCTCCTATTTCTTTCCTTCCATAGTTCCCAAATCAAAATTGAGGGGGATATGATCCAGAGGTTTCCACAGAGGCTTGTATTCTTCAAGCCTCTTAATTTCTAAGAAAGTGGTTAAGAATTGGTTATTGTCCTTTTGTTTCCCTTTCTCTATTTTAATTGGTTCCTATATTTGATTTGAGAGATATTTTTATGGCCCTTACATTATGTTTTCTCTCTATGTTGTGTCAATTTCTCCTTATACCTGTATTTATCTAAATGCCATTTTTGTCAAAAAAAAACAATTTATGTTACAAGGTTTGCAAGTTTACAAACTTTATGAGAATGCGAAAAGAATGTGAAGAAAAAGGTGAAAATGAAAGGACATACAAAAGAAATTAAAACAATGTTCTTCATATTGCAAAGTTTGCAAGTTGACGAACTTTGTTCAAAGTTGTAATATAGTTTTTTGAGTCACAAAAAGTGACATAATAAATAGGAAAAAAGGAAAACATAAGAAAAAGGGGCAAAAAGAGATAACGTTCTAAATGTTCTAGAGTTTGTGAGTACTCAAACCTTGTGATAATGCAACAACAATTCTGAAGTCTACAAAAAGTGTGATAATACAATATATTTTTTCAAATATTAAATTCACATTTAAGGTAGGAGCACCCTAGGAATCCTTTATTTAGAGCACCTATAATGAATCTAAATTTTGCATCTTCATTCTAGATCACTTGCAAAAAGTGATCCCATGCAAAGAAAACACTTAGGTAACCAATTTTAACATATCATTAGGGTCACTGACATATAATATATTTTGTTATCCTTCATTACACCTATAGTTGAGTACATTCTTCTCTTGCATTTACTTTCTTAACAGAACATTAATTATTAAATTATCTTTTCTCTTAACCTATCATTTATTAATCTAGGCTAACTATTACATATGCTTAGGTAAATTTTTGTTTCCTCTACAATAATCTAAAATATATAATATAAATATTTGAATATCCTATAATTTTTTAATATTTTATTTAATTTCTAAGTATTGATTTGACATGTAAATGAACACTAAAATTCATATAAAATATTTTTTATGGAGGTGATTGTGTCATTTTAATCCATGTCTTGTCACTACAGTTACACCTCTCAATATTGAGGAATAACCATGCTCTTTCTCTTTTAATCTACAGACTATTCTCTTCGTCAAGATTTCCTATTCAAACTCTTCTTACTTTGGTTACATTGGAATAAGTTATTAATGATAAAATTGTTTTTATATGCCTTTTTAGCCCTACATGCTAAATAAGATATAGCTTTGGATAAATATTCAGTGAATAAACACTAAAGATTACAAGGGATACACAAGAATGTATCGCCAACCCCATATTCGTCCTTGGGAAATGAAGATTGAAAGGGACATCCCCTAACCATTCCCTATCCTCAATGGAAATTTTGGGAATGCATTCATTTGTCTATTTATGTTACCACTCACAATTAGCACCACTGGATACAAGTATTTGCTTGATATATGTTTTGATACTCGCCAAAGGATGTGCCATTGGAGCTATATCTTAGTGTATGGGTATATGATCTTAGTAACACAATATTTTCTTGACACATGTTTTGATAATCTCCAAATAATGCGTTGTTAGTGATATGGTTTGATACTCTTTGAATAATGTGTCACTAAGATCATATACTCGTACACTTTTAATTCTCGGAGTTCTTTAAAAATATCCCTACAACACATGCTAAACTAAGATATCAATGTGAACACTTAAAATCTCCAACATAACAACCTAATAACTTAATATTTTTTCTCAAGCATTAATATTATAACAAGGTATTTATATTTAATAAAGTTGTAATAAGGAACTTACACGTTTGAAAAATATGTACAACTTACCTACCACTCCACTATCACTATCTTCCAAAATTTGCACCTCCCCACGGATTACCAATAAACCATCTACCACTCCCATCTACCCCTTGACCTCTAAATGCTATAAAAAAAAGCCTTATGAGATCATTTTAGATATAGAGTGTGTAATACAATATTAGGTTTCAGATCAATTTTATAGTGTTTCTTGTTGTGATATAAAGTCTAGTGTCAAGTGTTGAGTCTTGTGTGAACTCTCATGTATAGTCTTATGAGATCAAGTGTCTAGTGTTGCATCCAATATTTGATCTAGCTAGAGCTATTGTTGAGCTTTATTCCATGTTGGAGGAATTCTTTCACGCCTTTTATTAAAAGGAGTTGAGTGAATTTTATATCTTTCATGCCTTCTGGCTGAGGGAAAACTATCAAAGATGAGGGAAGTCAATGTACTTGCTTGTACGTGAAATTGAGGGAAGAAACTATTGTAATCATCTGCGTTGATCAATGAAAATACTACTCTATTATCTTCTTATGTTGTGTTTCAGTTATAAAAGAGGAAAGATTTTGTCTTTCGTGCTTCACTCTAACTTGGTATCTAAACCTGGACTATTTATGTTGTGTTATTTTATTCAAATTTGTTGAGAGGGTGTAAAATCTAAAATATTGAGGATAAACTTTAGTTGCAGGATAGGAAATTGTAGTAGCATACTTGGTGTCAATATTTCAAATAAGATCTAAAACTTCTCTCAATAATATTTGTTCAGATTGACAACATACGTAAACATGAATGTTTTTAGTTTAAGATCTATGTCAATGTATAACATTGTTGATGATAAGGAATTTCTTGTTGGTGAAAATAGATATTTTAAGATTCTAAGATTTAGTTTGCCATTTCTTAAGTATGAAAGAAAAGCTTATACAAAAGACAATGGAAGGCTCTATTGGTGATCTCAAAAACATAATATACAATGAGATAAGCCAACTCACACTTTTATTTTGAGACTTTTTATCATATGTGTGAATCTTTGATTCTTTGTTTTTCCTTTTCCTTACATAAACAATTCAAGCCATTTCTTCTCTTGACATCCCCAATCATCATTATACTTTCTAGTTCTTTTTCAAATCTAGTATCTTTTTGCACACAAGCTTAACTTCCATTTATATGATATGAAGAACTAAATCTTGGAATCTTAAAAAATCCATTTTCACCACCAAGAAATTCTTTATCATCAACAATGTTATAGTACTAGGAGTAAATGACCCACAATCATTCGGAGCATGTATCAGGTGGGAGGAGGATACTTGTCAACCCTGTAAATGGTAGAGGCAAGAAATGTAACAAATATTGACACAACCAGAGTCCAAAAGAATTAATTTTTCTACATTTTTTGTGCCCTCTGTAAGTTATTTACCTTTGATTGAACTAACTATATACTTGATAGAAAATACCAACAATCATAATGAGATATAATCAAAAGAAGTGAAAAGACTAATACATGTGAAAAGCATAGAAGATTGCAATAGTGCTAAATAATGATTGTGCTAAAAATATAATTTCTTACAATTTTCAAATGTTATACATAAGACATGAGCCATAGATATAATTTGCATATTTTCTTTTCATATAATTGGCACATTTTAGTTTCAAAAAACTTAGGAAAAGTGATCATGAAAGAGAGATATATCTTAAATTCCAAGCTTAAACTTTTAAACCTAATCAGCACTACAAACTTTATGGAACCACCCACTTTAAAATAATGTCAAAAAAATCTCAACATCACTAACTAATAGAAAAGGGGCTGTGATGCAGTTATAGGCACTACCTAAAGGCTAAAAACATAAAGTCAAAACTATATATGCTTGAGCCATAAAGCTCTAAACATGCAAATTCAGTCTTTGCAATGCAATGGCCGTGGAAGCTTCTAAAGCATTATCAAAGATTTATTTTGTTCATTTCCTGCAAATCATATACATTGAGAGATTAAAAAATTAATGGATAAGCAGTAAAGCTTAAGATCAATGGAAAACTTGGTAAGGGTTCATCTACATGTTTGTCTGTTTCCGTTGCAATTAGCACTGCAATCTTTATTGCATGTTTCAGTTCTATTGATGAGACTGTTGTCTGCTGATGAGGGGCATTGAGCCTACACAGATAAGACCATCATTAATTATTCTGTGTTTGGATTTGATATCAAAGGTTCTAATTGAATCTATCAATTGATAGAGCAAGGAAATAAATGCAATTGGCAACTGAAAAGCTGAAGGACCCTCTGCTAGAAGGAAATATTTCATATTTCTGTTGTTCAAACGTTCTACTGCTTGTTTTCAATTAAGTGCACTTTTATGCGAGACAAAGATAAGCATCTAAGCACCAGATTTCTACCATCCGAACATGATCTATTTATATGCATGATTTCTACCATCCGAACATAGTTAACTAACATAGTTTAAACATAGCTATATGCCAGCAGCCATATTACAGATGATGAGTTAACTAACAAAGCCATTTGTAGTCTAGCCAGTACAGATCTGCATTACTAATGTTGGAGGAACAAATACTAGTGCCAACTCCAGTAAGAGGGCATTTCGTTTTATCATTATTAAAAGATGTTACCCTTCTGTAATCTGATGAGTTTCTTGTAATCTCCTCATATCGTTTCCAGGCAGTTTTCAGTTATCTAAGGCTTATGTGATTACAAGCTCTTAGTAAAACAATAACTGATATTCATTTATTGTACAAGGAGAGATTAATCAATAAAAGGAGATAAAGTGGAACAACTTAGCCTCACAAAATTCTTCTTCATGTTGGGTTGGTTGTAATAAATTTGCAGTAACCACTGTGATGTCCCCGAATTAGCAGGTTCTGGGAACCTGAATATGGTCAACCCATCAGCCAACTCCTCTGTGTACTCGGGAACATCCTCATCATCGTAAAACCACTCCATCATCCTATGCTTACCCTGGGGTTTCATATTAAAATTATGAGTAACATCATACGACCCCCGACAGTAGAAACAAAGTTTCTTCCTCCTCAAATCATTAAGTGTTTCCTGATCTAAGGGTGCTGCCATAGGACGTTTAGAGTCTGATTTTTCTTCCCTTCTTGGGGCTGTCCTATCATAAGGTGGTCCGGAAGGCCTTGCAGCAAACTGTCTCTTGGGTGCAGAAGCCTCGAGATCTCTAGCCTTCTTCATGGGCTCATGCAGTGATAGGGGATCTAGGGATTTAACCCATCCTTGTAGTGGTTCAACTAGTCCCTCTAGAAATAGCATCTCCCTCCTCCGCTCTGAGATGTCATACACCATCACTGATATGCGCTGAAACTCACTAATGTAGGCCTCTAGGTTGGCCGTCTATCGTAACTGAGCCAACTCCCTGAAATAGACCTCGGGGTCTTTCCTGTTGAAGCGCTCAATCAATCTATCCACAAACTCCTGGTAGACAATAATCTGATCATGGTGTAGTGACCTCAGTCCGTGGTACCACCAGTCCTGTGCAGATCCATCCAAGTGTAAAACTGCAAATCTAATAGCATCCATTTCAGTCATTGGACGCAATGCAAGGTAGGTATCGAGCTTGTGGATCCAAGCCCTAGCAGTGACCCTACCGCTGTCATCAAAGTGTGCTAGCGTCATCTTGCTAGCTACCTGTCTCAGATCATTATTTCCCATCCTCTGCCTATCCTGTGCAGGTCTTCCCCTAGCATGTTCTCGTTTCTGAGTCAGGTAACGGTCAAAATTCAAGTTTTGTTTCAAAGCTGGAGGAAGGGCATCCCATTCGGCATAATGTGAGACTATGTCGTCAGCAAAAGGGGCACTTTCATCATCAACACTGGCGGTGTCAGTCTCTGGCCTCATAAATTTGGGCCCTTGGGGCCTGAATGGATCTCTCTTATCACATGTCCTGTCAACTCTATCATGTCCCGGGGTCCGAGGCTCATAATCTCTATGTCGGTCATCAACCCGTGACCAATGTGATGCGACAGAAGCATCACGTGATCTCTCCCTGCTCTGACCTCTAGGAAGAGTAAACTGTCTCAATGTGTTAGAAAGCTCATGTAATACATTAGCTACATGATGCTGGCCTGTGGCTAAGTTCCTCAAGGTTTCCCTAGCCTCTCTGTTTATATCTGCCTCAGTGGGCCTGGCCCGGCCTGCTGAGCCACCTGCATTATTATCCCCACCTAACACTGTACCAAACTGGATATCTGCATCGTCCACATTTGGTGGAGGCAAATTGCCTCGCTTGTAATAATGTCTGCCATGAATGAATCTCTTGTCGTCTACCATAAATAATTCCCCAAATAATAAAATTTTAACTGGACCCGATTTCCCTACAGGCTGGCAGGAAACCGCTCTAATACCACTGTAAAGAGCCTGAGTTTGCTCTACTTGGACTTAACCGTTATTTCGCTTCAAATTAAAATATAGCTAGTAGAAATCCCTTCTTGTATTTATTAAATCAATTCAAAATGGACATTGTTCATACATTCAACTCTTTCTTAATTCAATCTAGAAGGAATTTGGAAAATGCTAACACTTATTACTTATTTTTATTTGCAATAATAAGTAAGGAACCTGGTATCGTTTATGAAATGGCTGGAATGATGAGACAGCTCACTCCTCTTGTCTTCCACGCAAGGATGTGATTCCACCAGCAAATGATCAGAATGGCGGCTGCCTTCTACTATCCACGCAGCCTTCTTTCTCTGATGTCTACGGCTTACAATTATGGGTCGGGGTCCCTGATTGCCGTGTGCTAATGTAGTGAGCTCGTGGCCTCCTGCTCAATGGGCTCGGGATTATTGCAACCTGCGTGCTTTTCATGGGATTTCACCCAGCTGCCTAACGCGGCCTGTAGAATGCCGGTTGCAGACAGGAGTTGTATTGGCAACTCAACCACGGACGCCACCAGTTTCAATGTGACCCAGCGGTCACTTGCTTGCCTTCCTTTGCGAATTGGATTTGTGAATTAATTTGCACAAGCCTGTAATTCCCAGAATAAACTCACACCCTCAATGTGCCTGCTAGAATTTGATAAATCCTCTTTCCTCTAGCCACAGTCGAACAGTAAGGAGGAAAAGAACAATTGATTATATAACAGCAACCAATTGAATATCAGTTCAAGGAGGAATCAGTCTTCCAGAACCAATTTGACCCTTATATATCAGCAAGGGCTCAGATAAGAGAGAAAATTCTCACAACCAAGTTTTTAATAAAATGTATTCGATCCTCAACTTCGCAAATGAGCCCGAATATATAACTCCTCGGATGCAAGAGTTTCTAAAAACCATTTCCAGTTAACCAATCACCAATATGTCAACTTCTAAAAGCATTATAATATTAATATTTTATTATTATAATACTAAAGTCAATTTATTAATTAATAACATATTGTCATTAATTAATATCAATTATGCCTCCGATGACGATTCCCGCATCCACTGTTAAAATAGCTGATCAACCTGGTCTTCAACTGCACTGCCAAAAATAGTAACTGGCCTCCAACTGACTTACTATAAATAGTAAGTCCAGAAATAGAATCTGAACGTTAAGACCCTCAAAACATACTGTCAACTCACGAAGGTCGCGCTGATGAGTTGACCATATTCAGGTTCCTAGAACCTGCTAATTCGAGGACATCACACATAATACATGTGCAGAGCAATTTGCAGTGATCTGGACAGGTAATGACAAAAGGGCAGTTATGAAAGCAAAATCTTTGATGAATTTGCTTGCAACAAAAATAGTCAAACCACCGGCGAGTCCATGCCAAAACCACCTTGCACAAAATAGGACAACATGATTTTCTATAGAACATGGCAAGCCACAAAATAATACACCATTGTACTCAATGATGTTGAAGCATTTAGATGGTGACAGGACCGTGCTTAAAGAACAAATACTTGCACAAGAACACCTTGGCCAAGCTTCAGGGCATGATAACAATGCCATTGGATAAAAATGCAATGTTGAAGACACTTAAAGCTACCATTCTTAAGACATGGAAAGGACAACATTTAAGTTTCATTTCTCTCTTTGATTGACGACTACAAATATGTCCTATAGAGCACCACATGCCAAACATGTGAAGTAGAAAATCCAACTCTCAGATTGCAAGGACTAAGAGAAATGGTGTAAGGAGCACATTGCAAAATTATCAAATCATCATGCACAATAAAAAAATCAATTCAACTTTTGCATGTGTGGATTTCATAAATGTCAGAGGCCTGCATCATAAAATGTAATTTTAATACACCATGTTTGCCAAACTTTAAGAAACTATTAGATAACAGAAAATGAAAATGAATCATTACATACTTGTATATAGGATGGAGAGTTGCCAGAATCCTGCCACGGAACAGAGAAAAAAGTGGCAATAGATTGCATGATCAGTATAGTAATAGAGGTATTAACAATGAAAATTGTAGCATGCTTAAAAATGTGTACAATTTGGGCACATTTTTTTTACAGAGACCTGCAGAGCCTTCTACATTTGTGTGTTCTAAATCAATCAATCTCAGGATCGCCTTGTTCCAAAAAGTGATAACATTATTAAAAATCTTAAAAACTAAAACTTAAAACACTCATCTTCATTT
>MU224942.1:130049-142708 GCA_018584345.1 Thuja plicata
GTTAAATTACATTGTTCGCTTCGCTTGTTAAACATTTATGTTTGTGAACTAATAAGGTGCTCTGATATCCCAACGCTGCCCTGCCTACAATGGGCAGGAACTTCGCTGCCCTGCAGCCCTTGTTTGGATATTGGTAAACAAATGTTAGAAATGCAAAACTTTCTACTTAGGATCTTGAAATGTTATATCTTACCCTTTTTTTAGATACCATATGTTCATATTTATTCATATTTATACTCTTTCTTTTTGTCCCAAACATTTGGTTTCATGTTTGTAATCTATTATTTATTCATTCCTGCAACTTGCCAACTCCTCCATATTTTACTATACCAAAACATTGTTATTAGAAGAGAAATTTTAATGGTATATGAGACGGGGACAATTACTAGCATGCAGCTTTTACAAAAAGTTGGAGACCATACAATGGATATGCAACTAAAAATAATGTAAATTATTAGAATGTTTTAAATTTTTTAAATATAAAATTTTCAAGTATTGAAATGTATATTTTTGATGGAGGGTTTAGGAACTCAATACGGGCTCACACATGCCTCTTTAGCTTAGAGCCAAAGATTGGGGAGCATCCACGCTACCAAATTCACCTTGAGCAAGATCCCAGCCTCATCCCTTATGATGTCAGAAAATGTATATTGATGAAAGAATGTTTTAGTATATTAATATTTGACAATCATTAGTATGATGTAAAATATTATTTTAGACCACAATCACTTGAGATAGTTCATAAGAAAAATTTCTAATACAAAATTTTTAATGAATTTTTGTGTAAAAGATAGAAAATAATGTCTATTAATTTATTTCTTAAGTTCTTTTAGTTTTTGTCAACCACATGTTAGCACTTTTAAAAAAGTAATTGTAATTATATGTGATGTTTCTAAGAAAACTCTATTAGAACTTTTCCAAATTTTCAAGGAATGCTTATAGATGTATAGAGGAAACTTCATCAAAAGTTTCTTAATGTCTAGAGACACCCCCATATGTGCCAATAACCTTGAATTAAATTTCATAAAACAATTTTCCTTTTTTATAAAAATTAAGATTTAAATGTTGGGTTTTCATGTTTTTGTAGTTTTTTCAAAGTTCTATTTCTAATTTTTTTTAATAATTTCATTGAGATGTACTTCCTTCACGGGGTTATTTATTAATGATAGAAAATTTCCACAATCCATAGAGGTTATTTGAAATTTCTTCTGGGTAGATTATGTTGTAGTTTTTTTCATCAATCTCCAATGCAATCTACCCATAATAAATTTCAAATAGGGCTATTAGTAGCTTAATTGTTATCCACCTTGTTAGATTTATTTTGATTTATTGCTTTGTGTTAACTAATATTCATAACCTAGGATTTTTTATCTTGATAGTTCAATGCAACCAAATATACTTGTCAACTCTCATGGACCTACTCTTGTTCAGTTGAATACTTCTATTTTCTTTCCAATGCAGACACCTAAATGACTAGCTTCAAAAAATAAAATTTTTGAATGATACATGCAATGTCTTAATGCACTTAGTATTTTAAGGTGACATTTACATGGCAAAATGTGACCCTTATAAATGTGTGCTTCTATTTTACATTTTTCTTCATTATATTATATTGCTTCTTTATGTAGTGCTTGGTCATTTCTAAACTAACCACTTTTTTTTTATTTTTTCTTACTAAAGGATTGTATCATTAAGAGGCTAAGGCCAATATTATAGTTAGTGACTTATGGTGACCAACATGATCCATCATTTTTTGGGTAAGATATGTTTTTGCGAGTTCATCTATTTTTAGATTTTGATTATCCTTTGGTGAATGTTTTTGGCATTCAAATCTTTGACATTTTTAATGAAATTTAATTTTTAGCCTTCATTGCATGTATATTTTTTTATGGAAAAGCAAGTAAAGTCACAATTCCTTCATTATATAAAGATCAATAAAATATATCGAGCATAGTTGAACAGTTATTGTAATCATTGAACTACCTTATGTGAGCTCGTAAAAAATGGCTCTGCTTTTTTCTCTGCTAATCACGTTCGATCTAAAGTTTTCTCTGTAAATTCTCTCAATCATCACATTTCGGTCTTTACGAGAAATAAATATGCAAAGGATCTCGGTTGGGATGAAAGGAAGGTATCAGATGCCCTAGAGGATAACCGGGATGCTGGGCTCTCTAGCTAGAGAAATGTCTCAAGGTCTCATCGTTGTGCTAATAGGGCCTCTGCAGCTCCTTTCTCTCTGAAAATGTCAAATACTTTTTCTGCGTTATTATCCTCTTCCTGTAGGGTTTTCTCTAGGGCTTCTCCACAGGGGAGGCATCATACAATACAAAATATAACCGAAGAAAGCTATCTGGTATTTATTCTCCTCCGCACCGAAGAAATTTGTGCCCTATACCTCAAAAGGATCGAGATATGGAATATGAACATTTTCAATGAAACTTTGGGTCAAATTCTACTCCGATGGTATGCTCGACTTCTGGTCACAAATGGAGGGACTCTGGTTATCTTTGTCTAGGCTCTTTCACGGGTAAGGTATACTCTCCACCACATAGAAGAATAACATATATAGAAAGAAAAAAACAATAATAGCCATAATATAGTAGGAATATAGAAGGATGTAGAATTTTTAACGACTAACCCTAATAAGAGGAAACTAGTTGTTAAGAACGGGATGGTTAGCAGAATACAAAAAATGTGTATGGAGTATGGCCTTTTATGTAGGTGGAATGGCATAGGGGTTCGGCAGGAACTATAGAAAATTGGGTTAAAGTGCAACTAAACAATAAGGTAAGCATTACTATCATTCAAGAGAAATTTATTTATATAGATTGTTCAAGTGATACACTAAAAGTGAAACTTATTTCTGAGGGTCTACCAAAATTTAGAAACATAGGGTTTGTTACCCTTGACTAGTTGTCTTTTTTGATCCATTAAAATTGAAAATTTTTACGGTTGAGAGGGTGATTACGCTCAATAACCTCCCAATTGAACTCTTAGATGATGACTCACTCAGGGAGATATGAAATACTTAAGGGAAATTTGTGGGTTTTGTAAACTTTGACCTGGCTCATGTAGGAAGAATCATTATTGTCAAGATGGATCTCAATAAATCTATCAACTTCCCTTTGGAAGTTTGTTGTGATACAAGGTCGATCATTATCTGGACCCTAAAATTATTGAAGGAGATCTTGAGAAAATTTGACATACTTGTGGGGATCTTTTTAGTTTGGTAGATGTGCATTAGAAAATTAATAGAAAGGAGACATGCCTCTCACCATCGATTCCAAATAAGTCTGCTAACAATAACATCAACGCTGAGAAGGACACCTATGTTAAATTTATGTCTAACAATGGTGGTTTCGAGATACAAAGACAGGCTGGTCTTATCAAAATCGCTAAACAGAATAATAAAGTTCTTAATTCAAAATTACCCTTTTCATCTCTTGAGGAGGAGGAAATCTGATCTTACCCTAGATTCTTGTATTTCTCAGAACCTATTCCAAAAACTTCCTTAAATCAAAATATAGGAGGCTTTTGTTTCTTCAATTATTCCCCTCAGTTGGATGAGCCAATAGAGACAAGTAGTAGTAACCTCAAACTAGCATGTTTTAGTTTAGGAACTACCAGTAAGGACAATACCAACCTAGTATCAAAACCCATTATAATCAAGGATCCTAAATGTAAAATATTGACGAATTCAATAATGAAAGTAAATATCCCAGAAACAAAACTCATTTCACCTAAGGAAATAGAGCCACTTATAGAACCTGTAAACATCCAGAATCCTGACAATAGTTTAGAAAATAACAAAAACTTAGCTACAAGTGTGGATACTATTGATTTTTTGCTATTATCTGATGATGAGACTAGTGACATAGAAGAATCCAACAGACGGAAGAATATACTAATTAAAAAGATAATGAAAAATGATTTCTCGCTACACTCTCAGATATTACTAAGATTACAGCAGTATCACCTGAGAGAGTACCTCTATCCCAAGACATTAAAAAAAATTAAAAAATAGATAAACATTATACTCTGGATAAGACATAGTTTGAGGAAAACAAGAGCATCATTCTGAAACCCATACCTTTCAACTCTTTTAAACCTAGGTCTGAGTACTAAGATGGACATGAACTATTGAATACTATAGACACAAATAACTTTTAAACTGAGGAAATTAATTACTTTCTAGGGATTAATGAGGACTCCGAGGATTTTCTACTACTAAAATTTATAGATTCAATGAGTGAAGAAGAAGAAAAAGATATCAATTCATCGATTGTTGACCATGAATTAATAAAGGATAGGAAGTTGGGTTTATATACATCTGTTTGTGGTAAATCATCTCCAAATTTCCCTAAACAATCTTTAAAAAGAGGTAGAAAATCTCTCTCTGAACTTAGGCAGAAAGATGGTTCGGCGTTAGGACAAGTTAAAATAACATCAATTCTTAATGTAGGGAAGGGGAAATACCTTCCCAAGGAACCATGAAAAACATTTCATGGAATGTTAGGGGATTAAATGCCCCTAACAAACAACGTCTTCTAAAAATGAGTTTATCTTCTTTAGAGACACCCCTATTTCTGATTCAAGAAACTAAATTAGGACAAGATGGATATGCTAATTTTAGCAAGAAACTAGGAATTTGGGAAGTTAAAGGGGTAGATTCAGAAGGAGCTTTAGGTGGATTAGATTTTATTTAGAATCCTAGGTTCATCTTGTTAGAGCTCCTGGCTTCTAAAAAATAGTGGATGGCTGCTAAGATTAATAATCTTAATAACAACCTGGAATTTATCATAATAAATATTTATGGACCAAAATTCCTCCATGACAAGAGAACTATATGGACTGAAACAGAGAACTTTATTAACAACTTACCAAATCAAAACCTCTTCATGGGTGGGGATTTTAATGTTATTTTAGATATTAAGGAGAAATTAGGTGGTTCCAAAAAAATCACTCAGACTACAACTGAATTTAGAGAATGGATTTAATCAATAAATGGCATGGACATCCCTATGGATAATGGCATTTTTACATGGTCAAATAAACAAATAGATATTGAACAAATTTTAGAGAAATTGGATTGGTTTTTTTACATAGGCGACTTAGCTAGATTCAATCAAAGCTTCAAATCTAATATTGAGGCTCACTCTGGGTCTAAAAAATTTCCAATTAGCCTAATTTTAGAAGAAGACATGGTACCTAAAAAGAATCCCTTCAAATTTGAAAAAATGTGGTTTAAAGATAAGGAATGCTTGAATAAAATTGAGGAATGATGGAATGAAAAGAGTTTCAAAGGATCCAAAACCTTTATCTTAAACTCAAAACTCAAATATATCAATCAGAGACTTATAGAATGGAACAAAGAACACTTTGGTAATATCTTCGACACCAAAAACAAGCTTGAGGGAGGGTTAGCAGAGCTTAATGAAGAGGTCATTGGAGAAGAGATGAATTCTGAGACATATACCAAAGAAAAGAAATTATTACATAGTTATGAGGACATATTAGCCAAAGAAGAATCTTACTGGAAATAGAGATCAAGGGAACTATAGCTAGAAGAAGGAGATATAAATACTTAATTTTTCCATAACAGCTCCAAGGCCAAGCATAATTTTAATTGAATTATTAAGATCAAGAAAGAAGATGGGACATTAAATGAAGATCTTGTAGATCTAGCATCTGAAGTTGCAGTCCACTTCGAGAATATTTTAAATAACTTAGAAGGATTAGATAGATTAGCCCAGAAGGAAATATTGAATAACATACCTAGAATTATAACTAATGAACATAATAAATTTCTCAATGCTAAAATTGCTAAGGAAGAAGTAGAATATGCTCTCAAACATCTCCATCCAGATAAATCCCTTGGACCAGATGGATTCCCTACTTTCTTTTTTTTGCAATGCTAGAACTTTATTAGGGATGAAATAGTTGCGGCTTTAGAAGGCATGAGAAACTCAGGTAGAATTCTCCAAGAAATTAACAATAGGTTTATAGCTTTAATACCCAAAAATTCAAATCCTGATGGATTTGACGATTATAGACCTATATCCCTATGTAACATGATATATAAACTATTCACCAAGACTATAGAAAATAGGCTAAAAAATTGCTCCCCCTTATCATTTTGGAGGAACAATCTGGCTTTGTCCTTGTAAGATCTATCCTATATGGAGTTATCATAGCGCAAGAGGCTATTCATACAGTCCAACAAAACCACCTCCCTAGTATGCTTATTAAATTAGACATCAAGAAAGCATATGATAAGATTGATTGGCGATTTCTATGTAAATGTTTAGAATCCTTTGGTTTCTCCAAGCAATGGATCAATCTAATTTTTTAATGCATCTCTGGGCCTAAAATGTTGATACTGTTAAATGGAAATCCTGTTGGATTCTTCAATATCTCTCAAGGAATCATACGAGGTGATCCTTTATCCCCTTTTATTTTTATAATTATGGCAGAAGATTTAGGTAGATCCCTAACTAAGGCTAAGAATGATAACTTGACTACCGACATTAAAATTACTGAAGGAGTTGAAGCTTGCACACATCAACAATTTGTTGATGATAACCTTATTTTTGGGAATGCAACATTAGTAGAAGCCAAAGCCATAAAAAAAAAGATTTGTATTCCAAAGCATCGGGGAAAAATATTAAGAAAGGAAAATCTGAAATCTGCTTTCTAAATACCTCAGAGAATATATAGAGAAATATTTGTAGAATTCTAGAATTCAACAAAGGTGAATTACCATGAAAATATTTAAGGATTCCTCTAGACAAGGTTAACAGATCAACTAATCTTTGGGATAGAGTTTTGAATAATATTGATAAAAAAACAGAATCCTGGAAAAGGGAAATGGCTTACTAATGCTGGCAAAACAATGATGATCAAATATGTCTCGTCTGCAATTTCAACATACCAAATGATGTGTTTGAGTCTTCCCAAAGGAATAGAAAGAGATATTAACAAAAAACTAAGGACCTTTTATTGGCAAGGATCTAGTGACAAGAAAAAACTAGCTATGATCGCATAAGACAAGATTTGTAAACCTAAGGAGAATGAAGGTTTGAATATTAAAAACATTAAACAACAGAATATAGCCTTAGGTGCAAAACTCGTGTGGAAAATGTATAAAGATCCCACAGCTAAATGAGCCAAAATTTTGAGATATAAATATTTAGATGGTAATGATAATTTAAGCATCTTTAGACATAGTCTCCCTCCAAAAGGATCAAGAATTTGGAACTTTATTTTAGAATGCAGGAATGTCATAATGGACAATATAACTTGGGGCATAGGGATGTTGATGACAATTATTCAATTGTATATTGTCATTGATGTTACACATGTATATGCATTTATGTAGTGATGTTACACAAATGTCTACATCCAAACTAAGCACAGTTAGTGTATTCCAAGTGATCTCAGTATATTACGAGCTCAGTCAGGTATTGAAGAAATTCAATTCTTACCGAGTTCACTCAGGCATTACAGTGTTGGTCCAGCATTGAAGAATTTTAGTGTTAACCAAGTTAAACAGTTAGTGTCAGCCGACTAACAGATGATTACATTTTATGGTTAATTGGGCATATGAGGCTGACAGGTTTAAGTTTTATTATTTAGTTGGAAGGTTATCGAGGCTGACATGACAAAGTCCATTATATATTTATATTAGGTCAAGTTTGGATTAAAAAGTAGAAGGAATTGAATTAGTGGATGAACATGATATGAAGAGAAGATGCGAAATCAAATGGGATTCTGATTAAGGGAAGATCATCCGAAAAGAGTTGCGATAGAACATTTGATCAATAAGGATCCGGTTTACAAATAGAGAAAGATATGAATCAGTAAAGACAGTTGCATGTACAATCAGTTCAATCCATTGTTACTTTCTAACAACTGTAGCAATGATTCAAATCTCTTAAAACTAGACTTAACAGTCTTTTGTAAATCCTCTCACAAGGTGACATTTCTATATTGAAGTGTTTGAAGACCTCTAACAAGGCCACTCCTTACAGGGTTATTAAATCCTCTAATAGGGTCACACCTAACAATGTGTTATTGTAACCTTTAACAGGGTTGGCTCCTAACAGGGCTCACTTTAGAAGAGTGAAAAATAGTAACTAGTTGCAATTGGTGGTTTTTTCCATATTGGGTTTCCACGTTAAATCTTGGTGTCATCTGTGTTCATGCTATTTATTTTATGTTTTATGTTTTATGTTTCTGTACATAATCTCTAAAAGGATAATTACTTTAAATATCTCAAGATTGATTGGTTCTCCGAGTTACAACAAAATATCTTAATTGACCGAGTGACAGTGATATATTGTTCAAGACATCTAAGGGACTTGGATTTGTTTTGTAGTAATTGATTCACCCCTCCCCTCTCAGTTACTCATCTCATTTCCAACAATTGGTATCAGATCTCTAAGTGCTTGTAGGGAAGGTTTAAAGGCCTAAGATAAAGATCAGAGATGTCTTACAAAAGGGAGATCCCCAAGCTTAACAAAGACAACTTTCAGACATGGTAGGAACTGATGAAGCTATATTTATCTACTGTTGGAGAAAGTGGTCTACAATTCATGGACAAAAAATATGTGGAACCATTGGTACCTTTGACTATGGAACAAATGGTGGACAAGAAGAATCATAATATAATGATGATTGATATAGCTTCTTCACTTAGCTACTCAGAATTTGATGAAGTCAAGGACTTCCCTACTGCCTTTGATATGTGGAACAAACTGCATGATATTCATGGAGGAGATGAAAATGTAAAGAGAGCCAAATCAGAAAGTCTCATAGGTCAGTTTGATATGATGAAAATGAAAGAAGGAGAAAACATTACAAAATACAGTGACAGAATCAAGAAAAGTGTAAGTGCCATCAGAGCAGTAGGTGGAACAATTTAAGATACTATAGTGGTTAGTTAGGTATTAAGAACTTTAATTCCTATCTATGTAATTAGAGTTTTAGTTATTCAAGAAATGAGGTGTGGTAATAATATATCTCTAGATGTATTGATTGGAAGGCTATCATCATTTGAGCTGGACGATTTTGACAATTATTCTCCTAACACTAGCAATCTTGAGTCTGCATTCAAAGCCAAACTTAACTTTGGAAAGAAGGATGGATACTCTAATAATAAACAAACTAGCAGTGACACTGATGATGAATCTAACGACGAAGATATGGAAATAATTGAAGCACTACTTGCAAAGAGAGATTCCAAAGGAGCCACCTTCAAATGGAGCATGAGATAGAAATTGTCACAATATGACTATTTTTATAGAGGGGCCACCTCCAAATATTTATTCAAGCAAGAAAAGGACCAACTAACAAGCACTCTCTTAATACTTCTACTCTTTAGGTCCTGCTACACCAAGGGGGGATACCATGTTATACCTATTGATATATCCAATCTGGTACTATCAAGTAGTAATCTCACAATGACTTGACATGACCGGTAGATACTAGATAATTTGCTAATTATCCATTGAACATCAACCTTGAAATGGAGCATGAGATAGAAATTGTAAAAAAATTACACAAATGTAGACTTATTGGATTTTAAATGTTCGCTTATAGGAAAACACAATCAATGTGCAACTAGATATGCAATAAAACAAAACTTATCAGCTTCAGATCAGTGCTTTATCCATTGGGCTATATTCTGAGTCAAATACAGTATACTGTAATTAATGTTCACCAAATATTTCAAATCATGACACAACCATCCCAAAACCCCTACTACAAATAGAATCCTAGCATGTGTCAGATGAATCTATGCATAAATTAAAGCCTAATTTAATCTGATCCTAGATCAGAACTCCCAAATAAGTATATAAAAACAGAGAAAACTATGCTAATGAATCAGAAAATTCATAACTCATATGACACATAACATAGGAGAGATTGGAATCTAGATCTTTGTATTAAATTTAGAAAATCTTATTTTAGTATACAAAAAGTACTCAGAGATAACCTCTTCAATAACCTGCAAAATATCTCTCCACTTTTTATTTCTAATTTCTTACACTATCTAGTACAAATTATGTTATCTTTCCCCTCTTGACTGAAAAATTTACAAATGTTTTACAATACAAATTTTCCAACCCCTTCCAATGATCTTGGAAATCCTTTTATAGAAGAGGACTGCAACAAGCTTCAGATCATTTGGAATAAGGACAAAATCAATGACTCACTTAAAAGAAAAAATAGCTATTGTAGTGATAATTACTCTTGTTACAATAGATATTTGACAAATTTTATCTTTTGACTGCTTGGCACTTGCAACTGCTTCAAAGTTGTTCGGCATAAGCCATCTGGAGTCTATTGTCTCTAATGTTGGTGATGTAGGATCTTCACTTTTAACTGTATCAACCAACCTATTGGGCTTCATCATCCACCTACATGTCATCACCTTCTTTTGGATCAACTATTGTGTACCTATTTTTCCAAGAGGTATATACCTCATCACTCGGCTAGTTGAAATTAAGGACCTCATCCTTTCTATTGTTAATCTCCTTCCAGTCGTCACTTGCCTTCTCAATCTCATCTGACCAAAATCCAAAAAATGCTCTAGCTTTTCCTACTATCTCAATTGTTTGAACAGACAACAATGTACTTTCGAGGGTAATTATACTATTTGTTCTTACTGCTAGTGCCTCATTCATTTGCCTATGCCATAATGCTTCATCTTTGATATCTCCATTTTTCTTAAAGAGATTTGGGAACATCTCATACTGATCCTTTGAATATTCCTTTTTAGGGCTATTACCTTTCTTATGACAATGCTCCTTCTTATGTCCATGTCGATGAGTAATTTAACACATTTATGAGTGCCATTCAAAACAATGTCAACATTGTTTTCCCTTTTGCAAGTGGTGTGGAAGAACTTCAATTCCCCTCCCTTTCCTTTCCATTTGTTTACCAATTGGTCCAAATTATCTTTGTCTACATTATATTCATTCATCATACTGACAATTTTCTTTCCTTGTGCATAAATGGCAGTAGGAACCAATTCATGGGTACAATGCATAAGGGTGATGTGTATTTTGTCTACATATTTCTATTTCACCCATGCCTTTACTTCTCTGAAGGCTATAGAGTGTTCAACCCATTCTTTCTTTTTCCTCTCCAGCTCTGCTCTTTCAACAATTAGTCTTGCTTTTTCTTGCTCAACCTCCTCTAGTGTGGTTAGGTTTGATGGTGCAGGGGAAGGAGGATAAGTAATAATAGGACTTGATGAGGATGGATGGTGGGGGTCTTGTGTAATCCTCCTCCGAGGCACAAATTGCACTGTTTGTCTTCCCTCTAGGAATGCAATCCTATCATCCTTTTGAATAGATTTAATCCTTTCATCATTATAAGCCTTCAGGACAACTTAATTTTGCATTTTGCAAAGTGAGGTTAGCTGCTTCCACCCATGAAGCATCTGAAACTCTTTTTACTATGAGCCTACATGTATCCTCAGTCTGATCATCCTCATTAGTTCTCCTTTTATCTTTCCTCTTTAAGGACCATATTACTAGTGTTGCATGATCTACACTGAACTGGGCACCAATTGATGTCCCACTGGTGTGCAATGGTTTGGCCTCTTTCCTTAGCATCAAACACAATGGCATAAGACAAATCCCATTGGGCTAAGATGAGGACTTCCTTTTTCTTCACCAACTCCCTGCCCTCCTTAGGGGTCATCTTGTCAAACTTGGTCATCATTCCCTATTTTACTTCTTTCTCAATGTCTTCTTTGCTCTTGTTAGGTTGAGCTTCTTGCAACTTTTGACACTCTTCCCTGAACTTATCAATGTAGACTCTCCACAAGAATTGAATGAAGGACCTAGCCTTAACAAATCATCAGACAAGAATTCCTCACTGGCCTATTTAGTTACAGGGTCTAGCTCTTTTCCTGCAAACTCTACTACTGTAAGATCCATATTTGCATGCTTGGGTGCCTCTGGCACTCCCTTTTGTAGCTCCTGGGATGTGACAAAAAAATTCCATGTAGTTGCCATCTTGACCAACTGCTCTTCAATATCTTGATCATCCATCTCCAGAGAGACTGGGAAGGAGAGTATATATTACTTGATTGTTCTTTTCCTTCCATCTTCTACCTCTTTGGAGATGGAATTTTTTGAGCACTAGTATTTGTTGGCTTCTTCCCCTTTTGATCAAAAGTCTTGTCAATCTTAGGTATGACTTTACTATACCCTCTCCATTGGTAGACCACATAATTTCTAGGTGGGACTACCCTTCCATAGGATAATCAATAACAATAGGATAATCAACCTTAATACCAAAGTCTTTAACCATTTGCTTGATCCAAACAATTATTGTACAATTCAGTGCTACTACAACATATTCTGCTTCTGCTGTTGAATGAGAAATATAATTTTGCTTCTTGCTTGTCCAAGATACCAACCTTTCTCCAAGAAATACTGCTCCTCCTGAAGTTCTCTTTCTGTCATCAATACAACCTACCCAATCTACATCAGTATACACATGAAGTTGTGTATTATCTAATTTAGGATACCATAAACCATAGTCTATAGTTCCCTTAAGATATCTGAATATCCTCTTGATTTCCATTAGGTGATTATGCTTGGGTTCAGCTACAAATCTTCCAACAATGCCAACTACATTAG
>MU224942.1:150836-181581 GCA_018584345.1 Thuja plicata
TATTTTATTTATATGATCTAGCTTCCATACATGAAAGATTTTGCAACTTCAAAAGATAGACAGAAGTTCAGAACATCTGAATTCTACAATATATTTTTTCTCTTTTCCAAAAAATTCCAACCTCAAATACCTCTTTACAATTACAACTCTTTTGCTATATATAGGTTTTTGACCATCTTGGAATCCCTTAAGGATGCAACAAGCTTAGGATGGTCATAGAAAACCTAACCCTAAAACTATAAAAGAAACAAAAGAAAGGAGAAGCGATGGAGCGACCGAGTCAAAAGATGGAAACAAATATTTTTTATTCTTCTCCCGATCTGGCGACTGCAATCAGATTTGTATAGATGGTAGCTGGTAGTATTTATGTTGAGTTTGGATAGTTGTACTTGCATACTCATCTACATTCTCCTTTTGCAATAACTGTCCCTCTTATCTCGAACAGTGCAGTGCCAAGTGTTCACCTTTACTCCTCGTCCAAGATTTCTTCTTCTACTGCTGGCTTCTTTCTCTTGGGCATGGTCATCAACTCCCATGCTTTCACTTCATCATCCGATGGCCACTTGAAGTCTTGAGTACTCTATACTTGCACCTTTTGCCTATCCCATCTAGCATCAGTGATATTCTTGACATCAAGTAGGAATTTGTTGATGTCAATCTCTGCTTTGAAAGCCTCATCCAATATTTTATTGAATCCTTCTATATCAACATCTGCTCCCAAGAAAAATGCCTCATCACCAGGCATCTTGCTGTCAAATTTATTCTTTCAGGCATCTACAACCTTTAATTGATCATCATCTCCCCTTAAGGAAGGAATAAAATTATTAAAATCATTTGAAAAGAGGCTTAGCTTAATCTCTATCTTGTTTAATTTGCCTTTAAAGAATGAGAGATAAATATTGAATCTTTTGATCTCATCTTCAACTTCAGTTACTATTTCAGGAAAATCTGGTCTTAGGGCTTGTAAAGATGCTAATTTTTCAAATAACTTTACCCTAGCAGACCACTTAGTAAAGTAAGGGTTTAGAATGGCAAGGTACCCCATTACCTCAGTATGCAAAGCCGACAAATTATTGTATGCATTGAGTATAACATCAGTTTTATCCTTTAGAATCTCAATTCTATGTTGTAGTATACCCTTCAATGCCTTAAGAGCAATTGCATTTCCTTTTCCTTCATCTGCCTCTTGTTCCATTGCTTCCTCTGATTTAGGCTTATCTTCAATTTGCAATGGTGGTGGTTGTACAGGTACATATACCACCTCAGGTTTTTCTTCTAACTCTTTTAGCAATTTCTTGATTACCTGATCCTGCTGGTGCAATTGTATATGACACATCTCCCTGTCCTTAGAAAATGCACTTGTCTCTTCCAACAATGTGCTACACCTTTCAGACAATTGTTTAGTCTTGTCTTCATTCAAGTGAGCCCAATGTGTCATAATTTGGGATATCTCCAAATCCCCTGTATTCTGTACAGACCAAACCATTTGATTTCCCACCATATTTTCTTGAATATTTACCAGTTGGGGCTTTTGGTCTTTTGGGCTTAGGCTCAACATTGCAAAAGCTTGGGATTTTGGGCTATACCAAAATCCTTTTATTACATCTCCCATCTGGACCTCACTAGCCATTTTGAGATCTGGCTATTTTCTTATTTGGTCTATGATGAAGGCAGATGCCAAATCCCATCCCTCAGCCAACAGTATTCCACTACCTAGCACCATCTTCCTGGCTTCCTCGGGTGAAATATCCTCACTCTCTGGATCATAAGACTGTAAAGCCACTAGGGCTTCATTTGTTATTGTCTCTTTTCCATCGACTATCAATTGGGATCTGATCTGCTCTGTCTTATGCCATCTTAAGAAGTCTTTAAACTCCTCTGTTTTAACAAAGCTGTCATCATTTAAAAATTTTTGTTGATGAAGCAATCTCTCATCAACACAAGCCTTAAGTGACAGCTCAACATTGTCATCTAGGTTAGGCTGTTGCTTCTTGCCTTCCCTGATTTCCTTTCTTAGGTTATGATCATATAACCTACTGCCAAGTACTAAGGCCTTAGCCTTATCCTTCTTCTTAGTCTTCCCTTCAGTTGAGGGCTGACCTATTTCTAATTTTTGCCTCTTTGAAGCAGGTTCCTCTACATCATCTGGTTGGGTAGCAATTGTCAAATCTATAATGTGACCCTCTGCTCCCTGCAACTGTGATATTTCAGCTATATCCTGCTGTGATGCTTGCTGTGGTGAAGGATACATAGTAGGACGTGCATAATCACTGTCACTACTACTGTTGTATTATGACTCTGAATGATCAGATGTTTGAGCACCTTTCTTGTCAAGAACCATATCCAGTTTCTCTATAAGCACATAATAGTTGTCTATCATGGCCTTAATTCTGTCAAAATATGGGAGGTCAGGGTAAAAACCCCCAAAAGACAACCCATTTCTCTTTATTTGATTCTCAAGTTTTAGCAACTCTTGGATTCTCAGTCTTCTTGTATGAATATCATCTTCATCTAAGATGTTCCTTGTTGCATCTTCTTCTATGCACTCACAGTGGACATTTCTATTGGGGATTGTAGGTGTATACAATTTCCTAACCCCTGCCATGAAACCTTCTGGATCAATGTATCTATAAGGGGCTGCCCCCATCCTGTATTTTTCCAACCATTGACCTACTGCATCAATGGCACCCTTACCAATTGTAAAGTTGAAAATATTGAATTGCCTAGGGGTTAGAGTCCCCTTCTTATGTGGTGAAAAGTGCTCATTATCTGTTAACAACAACTGCCATATGAATTCCATTGCAGCCACTCTTGTAGGCACATAATATGGTAATAAATGAGGTGGGTGAATACACCCATATACCCTGATGAATGTGTAATTTTATTCCATAAAGAAGTCACCCCAATTATGCTTTCCAAGCCAGCTATCTGTATAATCACAGGGCCTAAGCAATTGTATAACCTTTAATGGGATTCTTGTTCTGCTTGTTCCCAAACTTTGTACTATTGGATATACAATCCAATTCTAAAAGGCACAATAGTCACACTCCCTAGAAGTATAATTCCAAACCCTCACCCAAAATTGGATAGGAGTTGGTGCTGATTGGTAGAATCTCTGAGGAGTTAAATTATTAACATCCATGATAACAAAATTGAAATGCAAAAGGAGATGCATAATAACTGAGTAATGCAAAAATTTGGGCTCCTTCTCCTTTGGGTTCTTCCTTCTCTTCTGGGTTGCAATGAAACCCTCATGCATTTCATCTATGATGTGCTGAATATAGTCATAACTAGTGTTAGAGTGGACGTCTTGTAGGTCCAATACCATCATCAGAATCCCTACATCAATCTTTTCTGCATCACCATCAATTCCCAATACTCTACACAGGGTATATGCAGCATACTTGATATAAAAATGTAAATCTTTGTAATAATATGGGCAGTCCCCAGACATAGGATCTAAATAATTTCTCACTTCTTTTAACATATGTTTTAACAACTGGCCCCTAGCAATCCTAGGCTTCAAAGTATACCTTTGTTTTTGCTTTGTCATGTCAATTTTGGTAGACATGGTGCTGAATAAGCCAAAGGCTTGCATGAATGAATTTCTATTCAAAATTAATAGGGCAGTGCCATCATCCCTCCTGATGGTCGTAGACAAAACATTATAGTGATTGGCTAGGTCTAAGAACAAGTCTACATCTAGGAAGACATCAGGAACAAGTAACCTAGCTAAACCACAGGTCCAAGGGTTTGATACTGGGATGGGCTTATCAAAATTCTTATAAAAATAATTGAAGAGGGAAAAACCTGTTGTTCCTAGAGTCACAGCATCTCGAATGGCTTTATACTCATCAATGAGGACATTAGCATTAACCTTCTTGTTCTGTGTTGAACCAGGCAGGAGACAGAGGAATTCATCAGAAAAACTCGCCTTTCCCTTTTGCTCTTCCTCACTTCCTCCACTTGTCGAAGCAAAACTAATAGCCCCACTCATACTTGCAATAACTTGAATCTCCTACTCCTTACTAATACTAAAGCAAATTAATCTCTGAGATTGGCCGACCGTCCTGTGCATAATTTTCTGAAACTTGGAACCTTTTGATCAACACTGAAAACACTGCAAACTGAGAAAAATATCTCTTCTCTCTGAAAAATTAACAACTTGGGCTCTGAAATCTGAAAGCACAGTGAATGAAAATGAATGCACCATCAACTCCTTATAACCATCATTCAAAGTACACAGCTCATAATTTGGAAAGATCAGTTCTGTCTTTAATTTGACATACTGTGAACTTGAATGAAAACCTAGCCGTAGTTCCATGAGCTTGACAGGAAATCAAATTTTTAAAAGTGAATCCTTGGAACAACCTTACAACATTCAAAAGAGCTAACATGTCACACTATGATTTTCTAACTGTCTTACATCTCAGCTACTCTTTTGCACAGTAATCAAAATACAAGCCTGTGATTGGTTACCGAATGATTCATGCTGTCACATCAAAAACTGCCGCCATTTTTAGATTTTGGGATCAGGCGACTGTGCGACTGCATATAATCTCTTAGTTGCGGACCTCTATCACTAACCCATAGTTTATCTTGAGACATGGTGACAATACACTTTCTTTCCTTTGGCTAACCCAAGTCACCATCTGGCAATCACGTGACCCTACAGATATCATAGCCGCATAAAGTTAACACTAACTCATTATCTTTTCTGAGACCTTGCGACTAACCATTACCTTTAACCCTTCACAGTTATCTCTTAGTCACCGAGCGTTTTCATTTTATTTCAAGACTATACGACAATCCAAGTCGCCCGATCGCGGAATACAAAACCTGAGTGTTTAATTCCAATATGATAAGTTAAATGTGCCCTTTTTTCTGATCTGACGACTGCGCGACATACCTTAATCACCAAGTCAGGAGGACTTTTCCCTTTGGGCACTTTTGTTCTCAGAATTTGTGACCACCGTTGGATCCTCTGATTTCTTTATCTGATGGTTGTCACTTAATCGCCATAAATTCCTTTATACCCTTAAATCTTTCTCAGACCCCGTGAAAAAAGGAAAAGAACTTAGTCTCGTTGTCGCTGATTTGATTTTCTCCTTCTGGCGACCATGCGATAAACCTTTAATATCCACTCACCTTATGAAACATGTCACAAAGTCACTTGTTGACTTACTGCACAATGGAAAACTGATTCATCATTCTGTTCTTGGTGACAACCTGACTATGCTTTGCGCTAAACCTCAGATGGTCAGTCACGAAGTCTTGGTCAAAATCTCTTAACCGCCGTTCCATCTCGAGACTACGCGACTGAAGTCTTTGCCTAACTTTTAAACTTGGATCCCCTTAGCGATAACAGGACATGAAGAAATCACAGATTCTAAAGACATTTTAATAACTATTGAGAATTTCTCGCGATTACCCGACTAATCAGTGGGTCCCCTCCGCATAATGCTTTATTACAAAGTTATCTTGCAACCACACGACATGAAGAAATCACAGAGTCTCATAATGCCAAAGGAATATACTAAATTTAAACGAGACCATGCGACAAAAGAAAATTTCCAAGTCGGGAAGGATTAGGGAATATTCGCTTGGAGTAACATGACAAAGTGATTTGATTAAAACACATGACTTAAGTGGACTGAAAAAGAAACAACAAAATAGAAGCGACATGACTTAGGGTTTGTTTTTCAACTTTTAACACTTGGAAGGCTTAGGGTTTTCAGAGTTTTTTGCAAATTGAGTTAGGTTCAGATTTGAAAAGTTGAAAACTTGACACAGATAAAGAAAAAAGGAACGAGAGATAGCTGATTAAAAACACCAGATCCCAGAGAAAAGAATAGAGAACCAGGAAAACTGCCAAAACAAGGAATACAACCAACAGCTCTTTTGGTAAAGCAAAACTATAAAAATTGTTGAAAGTAGGATTTATAAGAGCTATTGTATATGCAGCATGGATATCTAATATTGTGCCAGTATAAAAACATGATAAATCCATTAGAATCTACACTGACTTTCAAGATGTCAATAAAGCGTGTCCAAAAGATGACTTTCCATTGCCGAGTATTGTTGTCATCATAGATCTTACAGCTGGGTATGAGATCTTGTCCTTAATGGATGGATTCTCTGGGTACAGTCAAATAAAAATTTCTCCAAAAGATCAAGATAAGACAACTTTTACTTGTCCATGGGGAAATTTCTATTGGAACGTCATGCCCTTCTGACTAAAAAATGCAAGAGTGAGGTATCAAAGAGAAATGACAACAATCTTTCATGATATGATGCACAAAAATATGGAAGATTATGTGGATGAGACTTTAGGGAAATCTCATCATCATGAGGATCATCTACAGAATTTAGCAAAAGTCTTAGATAGGATGGAGAAATTCAAGCTACACTTGAACCCAAAAAAGTGTGCATTCAGGGTCACCTCAAGAAAATTGTTAGGGTACATAGTTTCTGCTAAAGGAATTAAAGTTGATCTAGAAAATTTCAAAGCTATCATTGAGATACCTCCACCTAGAAACATCAATCAGGTGCGATCATTACAAGGAAAGTTACAATCAATTCGACTGTTCATTGCTCAATTAGCTGATAAAGCTCAACCATTCACTAAACTTATGCACAAAAGTATTACTCACAAGTGGGATGAAGCATGTGAAACATCATTTAATCAATTGAAGAAGTATCTTGTGAACCCACCTATTCTAATGGCTCCAATCATAGGCAAACCTTTGCTCCTATATATTTAGCAACTAATACTTCACTGGGGGCACTATTGGCACAAGAAGATGAAACAGGAAAAGAATGTGCAATCTATTACATCAAAAAAACATTGGTGCAATATTAATTTAATTACACACCAATTGAAAAAGAAGTGCTAGCAGTAGTATTTGCATCTCAAAAATTTTGGCACTATATGACGGCACATTCAATCAAGTTGGTACCTAAGATTGACCCGCTGAAATATCTCTTAAACAAAGAAAATTTAACTGGAAGATTGGCTAAGTGGATGATGATACTAAGCGAGTTTGATATTGAATACATTGAATGAAAAGATATTAAAGGGCAAGTTATTGCAGACCAACTTGCAGATGCACCATTATCAGGTGATATCCCTTTGACTATTGATTTTCCTGATAAATCCATTTTCATACTTACAGAGCATACCTGGAAGATGTATTTCAATGGATCATTTACACAACATGGTGCTAGAGTAGGTGTTGTATTCATATCACCTCAAGGATACACTATACCAAAGGCATACAAGGTTTTATTTTTGTGTACTAACAATATCGCAGAATATGAGGCCTTGGTAAATGGACTCAAGATGACACTAGAGTGGAAGATAACAACGCTACATGTTTATGGTGACTCCCAATTGGTCATAAATCAAATCACTGATGAATATCAGACTAAAGATGATAAGCTTGTGCCATACAAGAAAATGGTGGATGATTTGAAACAATACTTCATCGGCATAACATTTGAGCAGATACCTAGGTTAAACAATCAAGCGGCCGATGCAATGGCTAATCTTATGTCTCTTATAGAATTATCTGATAATCAAGCACGTTATGAATTCCTAGTGGATGAGTTACCTTATCCCTCCTATGACTGTCCTAATTCCAAGCTAGTTTTCCAACTAATAGGTTGTAACTCCCCTTGTTATGGACCTATCCGGACTTACCTCAAATCCAATGTTTTACCTGAGGGTATATCCAAAAACCAAAAATGTAATCTTATTTGTCAAGCTTCTAAACATGTGATCATCATGGACAATTTGTATCATAGAGGTTTTGATGGTACCTTACTAAGATGTTTAGAACTAGAAGAATCTAACAATGCTTTACATGAAGTCCACGAAGGTATTTGTGGATCGCATTCGAATGGTCTTACCTTAGCTAAGAAACTCTTGCGTATTGGTTATTATTGGCCTACAATGGAGGAAGATGTTGTCACATTCTTAAAAACCTACAAAAAGTGTCAGATACATGGCAATATTATACACACACCGGCAAGGGAATTGTTACCTTTTATCACACACTGGCCTTTTCAATAGTGGGCCTTTGATCTTATTGGTCAAATTTACCCATCTTCCTCTAACGGTCACAAGTTTATTATTACAACAACATAATATTTTACCAAATGGGTTGAGGCTATACCCTTAATCATGGAAATAGGAAAACAAATCTCACTATTTATCCTCAATTAAATCATTTTCTGGTATGGTCTTCCTTCATCAATTGTGATAGACAATGGTAAACAGTTCAAAAACAAGGATGTGACAGAACTGTGCAACAAGTTCCAAATCACCCAGCATTTCTCATCTATATATTATCCTCAGGGAAATGGATAGGCAGAGGCTAGTAGCAAGAACATACTCAAGATTCTCATCCAAACTATCAATGATTCTGGTAGAGATTGACATGTCTAGATCAATCCGGCTTTATGGGTCTATCAAAAAAGTATCAAAACCCCAACAGGAGCTACTCCTTATTCATTAGTTTATGGTGCTGAAGAAATTCTTCCAATTGAGGTAGAAATTCCATCCTTGAGAGTATCTTTGCGGGGATTAATCACAGATGATGACTATAGAATCTCAAGATTACAACATCTAGAAATACTGGCTAAGAGACATCAAGATGCCTTTGAACACTTACAAGGATATCAAAAGACGATGGTAAAAGGCTATAACAAGAAGGTCAAGCCTCGTGAGTTCCAAGTGGGAGACCTAGTACTACGTGAAAACACAAAGAATCAACAACACAAAGAGAAAAAAGGCAAATTTGAACCTAAATGGTTAGGACCATTCATAATCACAACACTGTTCAGATCTGGAGCTTATCAACTGGCTACCATAGAGGGAGACACACTTCTTGATCCTATCAACACTAATCATTCAAAGAGGTTCTATGCCTGAGCTATTATTTATAGCTATGTAAAGTGGAAAAGATTCTAAAAATTCCAAAAATAGTGGAAAAGTTCTAAAAATGATTGTCCCAGTGAAAACCTGGCAAACAGGTGCTTGGACAACAACAAAAAAATATAAAAAAAGAGAAAAGAAGAAAAAATTAAAAAAAACAAAAAAATTGTACCTTGGTGAAAACCTGGCAAATAGGCACCTTGGTAGAAAAAATAGAATTCCTATGAATGGTGAAAACTTGGTAAACAGGCACTATTTCGTCAGCTCACTGCTCTGTCTATCAAAGATTGGATAACTCTTTAGCAGGTGCCTCAAGATTGTTGAGCCAACACAAGCCATAATGCATTCCTAGCTGATTGACTTTATCATTTACCTATCATTTTACCATGGTTTGAAATCTAATCTTATCCTTCTTAAAATTGTTTCAAGGCAAGCAATTCACCAATGCTATTTCTCAATACCACTTCAATCAATCAAAGGCGTTTCTCAACACCACCCCAATTAAACAACCAAACAAATTTATTTTTCAATACCACTGATCAAGTCACATCTCATATCAAAAAACAAAATAGTGTTTCTTAAACACTCATCCTATTATCAAAATGATCATATTGAATCTATCAATTAGAAATACAAGCACAAAAATGATCATTCCTATCCTATGCTTGCATGAATTTTGACTCATAAGTAAATCTATGATGTATTCATACTAGAGATACACTGAAAGAGTTGGGATAATTTTCTTTGCATGACTCTTTGTTCATTATCAGATTTTTTCTTATTATACTTTTCTTGAATGTTTTAATGATAGTGTATTGAGTTAGGAACATAAAGACAGGGGGCATGATATTTTCTTTGATTTCTTCTTGTGATTGAATTGGGTTTTTGACAAGGTCTATGATGACAAAATTAAATCTACATGAACGAATCTGATTTTGAGACCAAAGAAAATACTTATGTTAGTTTGGGTTGCTATCTTTTATAAATTGTTGATTATCATATTTCTGAAAATGTTCCATGAGTCTTTGTACTAGAACATTGAAGAAAGCATATGGTATTTTATTTTTCTTTTTATGTGTTTGTTAACACAATTGATACTTAGGACATCGTTATCTTCTATATCTTAATGCTTGTGTCAAATTACAATATCAAATAAGCTCAAATTAGTATTCATATCATCAGAGTAAATTAATTATTCGTGGTGATTGTACTAAAATCAAACATTTTTACATAAGTCATATTCATATTATCATAGTCACTTAAGCACTAGTGATGATTGTATGTACTTATATCTGAGAAAAGTGATATTCATACTAACATGATTACTTGCATATCAATGTTGGTTGTGTCAAAAATGGGGTACACAAAAGGCTCAATGATGAAACAAAAGCATGAAATCAATGACATGAAAATGGAAGCTACATCTGCATTTGCATTTTAGAATTGTATTTCATTCTAGGAGTTGCATATATTTTATATCAAGTGACGCTAAGAAAGGCTATCATAACACATATTGGAAAGAGGGAAAAGCAAACTTCAAACATTCAAAGATATCATTTCTCTTATGATTGAGTATTTTAAATCACTGCAGTAAAAATCATCTTTTTGCATCTCCATTGCATAAACATTAAAACTTCATACATATGCATCCATAGCATTAATATAACATCATATCTATGCATCAACAACAAAAAAAATAAAATGCATCCATACATTTGCATCCAAAGCATACTGAAATAAAAGAGCATACTCATAGCATAATCATAATCATCTCATAAAGCATGAAATGTCAGTCATAAAAGATACAACGAGATCAAAACATGATAATGTCATCATATATCAAATAATGTCCATGAGATACATCATGAAAAAAATGAGAAAAAAAGGTGCTAGATCATAGATACATCAATACATCATCATCAAAAATGTAGTAGCTCATAATCAATCAAGACTGACTAGATGTGTCATCCCCTGGTGGTCCATGTGGAGGAGCATCTGACCTACTCAGTCCACCACCCTCTGACTATGCTACGGCTCATGAAAAAGGAGTGACTCTAGTAGTAGGATCTAGTGTCGCCAAAAAATAGGCCACCTGATAATAAGATGCTCTATTATGCTGTGTTGCAGCATCTCTCTATGCAACATCCAAAGCTCTGTCTCTATCATCTAGCTAAGCCTATAAAAATTCTATATGAGTCTATAACTGGCCTCTCTCTCTATGAAGATGAGAAATCACTGATGCCTCTATTGTACCTTGTAATGGTACACATGTAGGTCTAGGCCCTAGTGCTTGTACACCTAACAGAACTAGAGGACCTGTACTTGGCTGATGAGGAGGAGTACTCATCTATGGTCTAATCTGTGCATCTGGTCGAATACCTATGGTACCTGATATAGTGACCCTTGTTTGAGGTGGAACCTATGAAGAAGTCACTCAGGTGGAAGTAAACACCTGTGTCGAGGCAACCTGTGTAATAGGAACCTAAGAGGATGATGGAATATATGATGAAGAAGGAATCTAAGAGGATGTAGGAACCTGTCCTGTAATCAATATCTGTGAAGAAGATGGTGCCTGTGTAGCCACTAATGGCATCGGTCCTACAATACAAACTCTAACCTGTCTCTGCTAATGACCACAACCTCTGCCAGCACTATCATCATTGCTACTAGAATGTCTACGAGAGGAAGCCTTGATGTCCCCACCACCTCTGTCATCATCTCCTCCATCATCACCCTCATCCACCATAGCGGGCACTACCTCATCATGAGAGGTCAACTGAGGGAATGGATGTTGTGCAAAATATACTGCAAAATTAGGATTCATACCCGCATCTATAATATCTAGAGCTAGTACCCATATCATAGGAGCTAATCACTGATGATCAAGTACAACATCCTTATATACCAACTGGGGTCCCCACTGTGTCTGCTCATCTCGGGTCCTAGCATATGCTTCTATACCTTGGGGCATGGGCTGTGTCATTCCATACTATTGCAAGACATGAGTAACCAGGAATCTCTCAACAATATACATAGTGTGTCCAATCATGTATCTCTTTGTACAAACAAATGAAATCTCTCATCTATCGCTCCTCCACTCCTCACAATCTAAGTAAGGATGCCAAATAACAATGGTCATATCATCTAATGATCATCTCCAATACTCTAAGTTTCCTAGATGGGGCTGCACCATATCTCCAGCATACATATATACATAAGGAATTTCATCCTATCGAGATTTAGCTACTAATGGACATGTAATAGGGATGTGCTCCCAAGCCCATATCTGTAATAATATCAAACCCACAGAAAATGATCTATCATGATGATAGACTACCTGATGCAAATCATGATATAAATGTGCAAGAAGACAGGTACCCTAGGCTAATCTACATGGACTTTGCATCAAATCCTCTAATAATCTACCCCATCCAACTGAAAAACCTTGTGCACTCCTATCCAGAACGAGGAATCCACCAATGAGACCAGCTAGTACTCCCACCAATTTAAGGCCCCACCTCTCTAATCTCTCCCATGTAATATGATGCTCTACAACTAGTGGATCCTGAAATACTCATATACGGGCATCTATACATGGTTAGCCTGTAGGATCGTAGTAAGGTAACTCACCCATCATAGGTATGTGAAGAATATGCCATAAATCCTTTTGCGTCACTGTGATCTCACCAGTAGGAAGGTGGAAAATGTTATGTTCTGAGTGCCATCGCTCTATCAATGCAGTCAATAAACCATGATTTATTTTATACTTAGGCATGTCTAAAAGGTATCCTAGACCGCAACGGAATATGTCTCAGTGATCCTTAATAGATAACCGATCAGTCAACAACAACACACGAGGATATGGTGCTCGTGTTTGTAATGTGCCATGATCTCTCTACAAAAGGGTAAAAACATTTTAGAATCAGAATTGGGGCAAACAGGGATGTGCAAAATAGATATGTTCAGTAGGTAGCTATTTTAACAGGGTTAGATTGACTAAGGCAATAGATTTTCAAAAGGTTTTGGACCTAAACTCTGCATTTTGAGATCATTGTTCCAAAAAAGATATTCTAGGAGCTTAAAATGATGTTTTACTGAAAGTGATGTTTAATTCACCGAAAATGATATAAATTCTCAGAAATGATACCAGAATTGTAGGAAACGCTAAAACAAAAATCTGAAATGATGCATGCCAGTAAACGATAAAATACAAACAATAAATTATACATAAATTATAGAAAATGATAACATAAATGGGAAACGTTGTCCTATTTACTAGAAATGATATTTTGTGGAAATCAACAAAAAAATCTAAAACCAAGGCAAGAACACATATGAAATTCAAATTTTCAAAGTGGGATTTCAACGACATACCACTGGCGGGTAGTGGGCAGGTCTCTGGTGTCGCCGAATGAGCTCGAATCGATGATCATGTAGGGGAATTGACATCTTCTCTCTCTGAGCTCTGCAAATCTCTATCAGTGAATAATTCAAATGAATAGTAATTTTGGATTATTAACCTATTTTAGTCTCATTTTTGAGGTAATTAATTTCAAATTTTTAACCACAAACTATTCTTTATCTATTGCACCTTTTTTTCTCTAACTTCATCCTACGGAGTCTGATTTCAACTAAACAAAAAGTAGTATTTTTGTGGTTTTGACTACTATCTTTTCTATTGGAATCAAAATCTTCATTCCAAGCTTATCATTCTCATCCAGATGTTTTATCTGGAAATCAACTCAATTTCATGTTTATTTTGATTCCAAGGGGGCATTATCAATTACATCTAGGCAAGCGATCATACAACCACATTTTTTTTCAACAATTGGGGCATTGTCAGAAATCTAACTTGAATCTAAAATTTATCAAACAAATCAACTTCAAAATAGCTAGAGAATCTTCATCAGGTATCAAATTAATCTCAACACTGTCAAATTTGGAATGAGTGATTTCATCGCTTCATATCAAATTGCTTGCTCTTATCAAATTCAAGTTCTAAACATCAGTAGAGATATCAATTTCACCGCATCACATCAAATTGATAGTATTTGCAGCTAAATCAATTGAAATTTCAAATAGTTTCATCGCATCACATCAAACTAGTTGTCTGGTTAATTTTTCTGAACTATGTCTTGGAGAAGTCAGTTTCATCGCATCACAACAAACTGTTATCGATCAAGATTTCAGACATCACTATAGCAGTAATTGATTTCATCGCTTCATATCAAATTGATTAAGTGTTATTATCCTCAGCAATCAGATAGGTGATTAGTTTCATCACTTCACATCAAATTGACCTCCTGGTCGTTACAATGATCTTATTCAGTAATAAAAAATCTTCAGCAGCTTCAATTGCATTTTGTTCAATCAAGTTCAGAATCAATTTCTAATTCAAGAGTAGTTGTACTACTTCATATCCATCTATTCAATCGCTAATCAAAACTAGATGTTCTTTGAATCAACACACTGATCGCACATCTATTCAAAGAGGGGAAAATGTAATCACTTAAAAATGGTCGGATAAACTCAGAAGCCCTAATCTGCAATTAAGTCCTCCAAGTCCTAAACAAGACTACCAATATCAAGTTAATCACAATTATATAATTAAACTAGATCAATTTAAGTGTATAATTCATCAAAAAACAATAATCCAAGATCACTCATCAAGAGGCATTTATCACAAGCCAGTAATTCTTCAATTAACTTTGAATGAATTAAATCAAATCAAAAAATTAAATACATGGCTAAAAGAAATCAATGAAAAGGAATTAACTAAATCAAATAATTAATATTCCTTCAACATGCCTCAAGGATAAAGCCTCTAACCAATAGGAGGTAATCACTTGGATCAAGCAAGCTTCCATCTCAACCATCCCTCATGGATGCATCTCAACCAATGAATTCAAAATTTAAATTTGCCTTTTCCCCCCAAGAATTCTCTATAAAAAGAAGCCATTCTAAGCTCATTTGATATAGGAGAAGAAGAATTTAAGCATAGATATAATGTCAATTTTGTTTTAGCTCATCTAGTTCATCATTTTTAGCATGGTAATCTAGTTCATTTGTATAATTTGATCAAAATTATGCATAATTGAACATGTTCTTGAGCATTTTAGGCATCTTTACAATTAATCTTCCATTTCATGATTGTCATTCTATGATCTAATATGATTAATCTGAGAGCAATTTACAATTTAGAGTAGAATCTTCATGACTAGGAAGCAATAATTCAATTTCTCAAGGTTTACCATTGTTTTCATTGATTTGATCTTACTAACCTTGGATGTAATGAGTTATTGAGTGTTTGTGTGCAGTATACTTGCAGATACATAATAACACATCACAGTATCTAGTACTCTTTTAATGATCTTGAGGAGGCTCTTATTGGTGGATTCAGCTTGGCCATTTCCTTGTGGGTTGTAAGATGTAGAGTAAGAGGTCTGAATACCATATTCAACACAAAAATAGACATATTCCTCAGATTTAAGACACATGAAATTATCTGAGATTATCTTCTCTAGGAACCCAAATCTAGTAATTATGTTCTTGAGTAAAAAAACAATCACCACTTTACTTGTAGCTCTCTTAGTGGGGATTGCTTCCACCCACTTAGTAAAGTAGTTTATAACTACAATGATCCATGAATGTCCTCCACTGGACTTTGTAGCTATCTCCCCTATAAAATCAATACCCCATTGCTGAAAAGGGGCTTGAACTTCCACTGGTGTGAGGGGTACATTACCTGAGAATTTCAGCTTACCAGAGAAACATTGGCAAGCATCACATCTTTTAACCAGTTGATAAGCATCTTTAAAAATAGTTGGCCACCAGAACCCTACTCTGAAAATCTTATGTACAATATTCTTGGCCATGTAATGGCCACCACACACTCCATTATGCATATCTTGTAGGATCTTGTCTACTTGTTCTTTATCAACACATTTCAGTAAAATTCCTTCGGGGTTCCTCCACCACAGCTCATCTCTGATTAGGGAAAAATAGATTGATTACAATTTTAATGTTCTTTTCTTATTCTCATCCAGGCCCCGTGGATAGTTAATTCTTTGCAAATAATAAATAATGTTAGTGTACTAGTCACAGTGGTCAAGGTTACAAATGAAAGGTCTTTGTTCTTCTTCTAGGGTATTGATGTGATTAGCATCCAAGTTTGCACTAGCCATCAATTTTGCTAAACCCATCCCTCTAACTAGTTTAGTAATTTGGATTTTTATATTGAACTCTTGAATCCTATTAATCCATCTGTGTCTCTTTCCTGACACCTCTTGTTGAGTAAAGATGTCTTTAACTGCTACTGAAGGAACATAAGCTACTACAATAGAACTTATTAAATAACACCTAAAAGCTTTCACATCCTTTACTAATGCATAGGCCTACTTCTCAGTTATATCATACTTGAGCTCTGCAGCCTGTAATGATTTTCTAAAAAAGGCAATAGGCTACTCAAACCCTTCTTCATTCTTCTGTAACAATATAACAACAATACTGTGACAAGATGCAAACGAAAAAATATTCATGGGCTTTGAATAATCAGGAGTTCTCAAGATAGGGGCATCCTTAATGACTTTCTTAATCTCTTGGAAAGACTTGGTGGCTTCCCCATCCCATTCCATTTTAGCATCCTTCTTTAACATCTTTGAAATTGGTCTACTTTTCTCAACAAAGTTAGTGACAAATATTCTGAGAAAATTTACCTGTCCAAAGAATGACTGAATTCCATTGACATTTCTTGGGATGGGCACTTATTCAATAGCAGCTATCCTATATGGGTCAATTATAATCCCTTCTTTTGAAACAATGTGACCCAATAACTTACCTTCTGTCACCCCAAAGATGCACTTCTTGGGATTGAGAGAAATCCCAAATTCTAAGGCTCTTTCAAAAATCTTTTCCAAATGCTCACAATGTTGCTCTTCCTTCTTTGAGTAGGCTATGAGATCATCCTAATAGACCTCAAGAAATTTTTGCAGGAATTCTAAAAATGCAACATCCATGGCCCTCTGGAATGTATCCCCAGCATTCATCAAATGAAAAGGCATCCTCACATACACATATGTTCCTCATGGCATGGTAAAGTAGTCTTAAACTTCTCTGACTCTTTGACCATAATATGCTTATACCCAGAGAATCCATCCATCATGGACATAAGTTCACATCCAGTGACTCTTTGCAACATATTCTCCATGTTGGGGAGAGCATAATTATCTTTTAAGGAAGATATGTTCAAATTTTTGAAATCCACACATAGCCTAATATCCCCATTCTTCTTTCCAATAGGGGCCGGATTAGAAACCCAGGAAGAATGCCTAATGAGTTTGATTATCCTAGCATCTTTCATCTTTTTTAAATTCATGTTCCATTTTAGACCTAAGGGTGGGATTTATGGGTCTTTTCTTTTTCCTAAAGGGCTTGGCATCTTCTTTCAATGGAATTTCATGTTGAAAAAGTTCCTCATTATATTCCTTTAGGTCATCATATGTCCAAGCAAAGACTTTTTTGTATTTCCTTAAAAGATTAGTCAGATCCTTCTTCACCTTGGGTGATATTTTCTTATCAATAAATAAGTTCTTAGGAAATTCTTCTATTCCCACATTAACTTCCTCCAAATCTTCAGATCTATTTACACATGTAATAGAGTATGGTCTGTCCTTACTATCAAAGGCCCTCTCTAAAACAACTAGTCCTTTTGGGACTTTATTTGACTTTAGATGCAATATTTCCTTTCCCAAGACAGTATCCTTTCCATCAATGTTTTTCACATACTTTGTGAAATCTATCTATTTGTTGTCAAGACTTGCCTCACAATATAAGAATCTAAGAATATCTACATCATCATCAAACACTTGCCAACTATCCACATTGTCAGGTATTGAAGACCTAGTTTGAACTTCTATCTCATAAATTCTAGCAAAGGTAATATCTTCTGGCCTTAAAGAAATGTTAGCTAATAGGTCTACCATTTTTTTTTGGCTCCTATCAATCAAGTCAATATCAAATGAATTAAAACTTTCTATCTCATCCCATACTACATTTTAGTACTGCTTCAATCTATGGTTCTTTGATGCATATTTAGATTTGATCTGAGATACCAGTAGCTTAGAGTCTCCAATAACTCTGATGCATTTGATTCCATGTCTTGTAGCTAGTCTCAGACCTATCAACAGAGCTTCATATTCTACCACATTATTTGTACAATTAAACAACAGAGAAAATGAAAATTTTAAGGTTTTTCCAGAGGGAGATATCAACAAAACTCCAACACCAGCCCCCTCCTTAGAATTGGCACCATCAAAATACATTATCCATAAGTTAGTTTGTTCAGATAAATTACTTACATCTTCTGAAAATAATGCAGGTTGTGATCCTTTTATAGCTTGACTTTTCTGCTCTTGAAATGACCCCATTTCAGTACCCAAGAAACAATGCATGTTGTAATCATCTTGTTCCTCAATCATATGAGGAGTTCTAGTTTCACTTGATACTTTGATGTTTTCACCATTTATGTTGAAAGTGGCAAATGATAAATCACATTGAATGCTTCCCCCATAGATGTACTCCATTTTCTTGACAATAACATTCCATATTGGGGGGAATGTCTACAACCAATACACCCATAGTTAGCACTTTATCTGGGAAAGCTGCCAATTTATAAGTTAAATCCTTAATAGTGCCTATGATAGGCACTTCTCTGGAATCCATAGCTTGGCATCTCCCATGTGGAGTGTCTACTTTAAGTCCCATAGACCTCATGACTTCTGCAGGCATAACAGTGTTGGATGCCCTAGAGTCAATCATGCAATTCTTCAACATTTTTCCATTTATTAACAATGTTAGGAAAAAGGGATGGAAAGTTTTTGCAGTAGTGCTAACAATATTGGTATCTAAATAAATTTGAGGAATCTTTGATACAAGTTCATTAGATTCCTTTGATGATTTATCCTTAGTGTTTGACACTTTCTTGTTTTGTTATGGTCCCATAGTTTTGGTAGAGCTAAAACTCTTCACCCATGTCAGAGTCTTTTCCTTATGCTCTCCTATCCTCATCATTTCTAATAGAGGCACTTTAACAGTTATCTAAGACAAAAGTTATCCCATATCCACAAGGGTGTATGTCATATCTGAAATGTCTAATTTCTGATTTGTGCAATCTGTTGGAATTATTGGAATGATGTACTGAGAGGGGAGGGGTGAATCAGTACCTCTAAAACTTTTTATGTGGTTGGTCCATTAACCTTTGTGTCATCAGATTTGTATATTCCTATCTATTTGTTTATCTTTCTTTATGTATGTGAAAGCATAATATAAGTTCTTTGCATGTGTAAACATTCAATAAACATACATGAAAGTAAATAACACATTACACGAGATATGATATCGCAAAAAACTCATGTTAGGAAGTAAAAACTATGGTGGGGATGTCTACCCACAAAACTTCACTATCTATAGATAAGAAGGGAGCCAGTTAAGGCTTACAATTTGATCACTTCTGATGATCTACCCTATTAGGAATATTAGAGTGGGGACCTGTTAGGATCTACTTTGTTTGAAGCTTTAGCAATACTGTTAGGTGTGCACTCTGTTAAGAGATTTATCAAAGAATTGTTAAGTCCACCTTCTACAAAAGGATTTCTATTGTGATGCACTTGTTAGAATGCAACTACAATATAAATGTTGATTTGATAGTATATGAAATCTCTAATAGCTGATAACAAATCTTGTAAAGCTTACAATGTATATGTAATCACCTTGAGTGATTTGAGTAATACCTTGCCTTTGCTCATTGGTAGCCTTGTCTGTGTTCTTGATAACTAATATAATCTATTTTTGGACTTTGCGTGAATTCTCTTCTACTTAGATGCTCTCCATGGCTACAATCATTTATCCAAGTTACTTCATCTCTAGTATTACAAATGATTGAACATCTATTTATACTAGTTTCTAGCTCTATTCTTGATTCATGCTTTTCAAATTAACTGTAGATCCAAGGTTTACAACTTGACCTTGATCTTTAGTTAGTTATGTTTTAGATCTATTAGAATGCTTTAAAACATTTATAATATGCTTGCTTGACCCTCAAGTAAAGTTTTAAAACAAATAACAACTCTAAAAATAGAATTACAATGTTTTATTTGACGTGTTAAGTCAGATCCACTTTTTGCAAGTTCTGTAACTGACTGTCGATTCTGATGGTCAGGCTGCTTTGTCAGTGTATCAATTTTCTTTCATTCTTTGCTATGTTAGTTTTCTACTTTGTAGGTGTCCCTTGATTGAACTATTTGTCAGGTTCCTGCCTTTTCTGATTTGTCGGTGATGTTCACAAAATTGTACTATCGGTGATGTTGTTTATGCTTTGTCATCGGTTGAACTCTTGTCAGTGTTCATCAAGCAATTCTATACTTAGAATTTTCTCGATAGACATTGTTATTTTGTCAGGTATGCTTGCTATCCGTCGGTTATGCCTATATTGATGACCTTTATCATGTTTTTCACTTAAGTATACTAATGGAAAATCTTAATGTCATCAATCCCCCCCTTTGACATTAGTATCAAAAATTGATTTGTGCAACATACTTGATGTATTAGTATGTACACATGTGTATACTTCTTCCTTAGTCATGAAATGACTCCCCCTATGCATATGCCGGTAAGTGTAAGTTTATGTACTTATAATTGACTTCTCCTTTTTGTTTCCTTTTTCTAATATATTCTACATATCTATCCTTGTTGTACATACATTTATACATATCCTTATCTCTTTTCTTCTAAAGTAGTATATTGTACATATGTACTATACATTCCTCTTTTTTTGATAATGAGGGAAAAGGTACTTACAACTTGTCAAAAATGTGAGAGTGTGAGGCTTTGATTTCCTTCATCATCTTCTCCCATTTCTCCTTCAAATTTTCAAGAGCCATGTGTTCAAGTGTTATCCTCATATGCATGTCATATATGTTGTCTACCACAGACATTTATGGGGTTGAGATCAGATTTCTTGCATCTGTTATGTGCTATTGCAGAGTGGTGAGGTTTGGCAAAATGTGAGCCTGTAGCTCAGTAACCTCATTTTTGAACTATGTCTCTACATCCCATATCTCTTGTCTCAATCTGTTTACCTTTGTGATCTTGTCATGATGCAATTTTATAGTGTTCTCATTAGAGGTTAAACTTTGTGCACTAGCTATTAGATCTAAATCTAGTTGGGACAACTTTTCACTATTTTATTTTGTGAAATTTTCCAGTGTGCACAATTTCTGAACTAAGGTAACAACTTCAACAATCATAGGTTCTAATTGACTTGCTAATTCAGAGATCTTTACCTTGTTCTCTGCCACTTCTTAGCTAATATTTTCAACCAATTTGTGTTGATATTTCATCTCTGCTTGTTCTTTCATGGCCTTCTCTGCATCTACATTTTGATTTTTCATGGCATCGGTAAGAACTGATATTTGTTCCATGAATGATATGTCATTTTCAACTTTGATATCTGGAACAAGTTGACGTAGAATGTCCCTAGCTTTATCAAGTGCTTGGGATTCCCTGTGTGCCTTTTTCATTTTATCTTGAATTGATTTTCTCTAACACATCACTTCAAACTTTTGAAGTGCTTCAGTATCTAAGGTAGATATATCCCACTTGGGTATTTCATTTACCTCATCAAGTGTTACAACCAAGATGTCTTTCTTCATTACCTTCTTCTTATTCTTCTTTGGTTGGGAAACAGATTGGTGAACTACCATTTGTAGACCTTGAGATTGGATTGACTTGGTAGGTGAAGGTTGAGAAGATGAAGCATCTTGTTGCTTGTGTTCTGAGTCCACCAGTTGGTTTTGTGAAGAAGTCTCTTCATTGGCCTTGGGTGTATCAACAAATTTATCTTCCTTTTCTTTCGTGCTCTCATCTTGCTTAACTTCTTCACTCTTTTCTTTCTCTTCATCCTTTCTCACTGTTTCATCTATTTTATTTTCTGCTCCTTTGTCATTTTTAGTAGAAACCTCTTGCTGAGTGTCTGTTGCATCCTTCATTTCTATATCTATATCTATTTGAGTGTTTGATGCATCTTTATTTTCATCATTACCCATGTCTTTGGGTATATCATCATCTTTCTTAGATGATTTCTCCTGACTTGATTCAATATCAATTTCTTGTATCAAAATTTTCATGTTGGTTGGTGTATTGACCTCTGCATTGTCTATAAGTGTTTCTTGTCCGTCGATATTATCCTGTGCAATATTGATATCTTCATCTTTTTGCACCTCTTGTGTAGGGTCTTTTCCTATAGTTTCATTGATGATGTTATCCAACCATGTTTCATCATTGATATCTTCAGTTATGTTACCTTTTATTGTCAATTCTTCTTTGGTAACCTCTTCTTCATTACTCAAGTCAATATGAATTGGACTTGGTGGAATTTGACTTTCCTCACTCTGAGTTTTGTCAAGAGTTGTGTCGGGCCATACCTCATCTGCAAGTTTAGTATTCTGGTTTCTAGTTGCCTCATTCTCTTCTCTGTCTAATTCCACTGATGAGTCATCTTTTCCATCCTTAATGACGATGTGTTCCTTCTTTGGGATAGCTTCCTTAATGGGCTTGTTAAGTATCTTGCACCACTTTTTAATGTTGTCTTGATCCAGCTCAATTAGCTTTCCCTTGATAAATTTGTATGCTCTCATTTTGGGTGAGAACTCCTTTTCATAATTCTTCATCATTTAATTTATTTCTTCCTTCTTTGAATCAAAATGCATAAGAGTAACAAGTACTCTTTCTCTTATCTCTTTTTCTTGATGTAGTGCAAATGTCCATCTTGCAGACAATCTTCCTGATAGTTCCTTGGGAACGTCATATTCTAAGAATTGTAGTGGAACATAATGGTGTTTTCCCATTTTAGCTATAATAGCATCTTCTATCTTTTTTTATCCTCTATATCAAATTTCAACCATTTCCTAATGTTAGGATAAAAAATAGATGGTGATTCTGAGATGTTCTTACATATTTCATCAATTGTCTTTGGAATCAAGGGTTCTTTCCCTTTCTACACATCTATGTCAGCTTCATCCATGGCTGAGTCATTTAGATCCTCTTTTGTTCTAACCCATTTCCTCCTTTTGGTCTATTTCTCCTTTGGTGAGACCAATTTTCTCTTGTAGTTTCTCACTTTACCTTTCTTTAGTGGTGAAGGAGTTGGTTCCTTTGTAGTTTTGCTTCTTGTTCTTAAAGCGGTTGTAGTTCTTGCTTTCTTAGGTGGAGGAGGAGGTGGTGAATTTGACTGTGTACACTCTAAGTCATTCTTTTCTTTATCTTCACCGATAGGTGACTAGCCCTCAGTTTGTTCCTCCTTTCCTTCTATTTCCTCTTCACCTTCTTCAGTAACTGCAAATTTCTTGGTTAAGTTTTTAACCATTTTGTTCTTCTTGTTTATAATTTTCTTGACAGCAAGATATGTCTTGATCTTTAGTTTGGCTTCTTCATAAATGCCAAATCTTGCTTTCTTGTTGTCCACTGGTTCATTCAACAGTGCCTTGATGCACTTAGTAGCTTGTCCTGTTTGATCTCATATTCTAATGGTGATAGCCAGGATCTCCTAGGTACTTCTGGTTTGATATAGGTAAAATCAGCATCTACCATAAAATATATATCCTCTTTGTGTTCTTCTATCAAACTCTCAGGTATCCTATTTCTTGCTTGCATCTTTTCTTTAAATCCCTTGAAATACTCATTCATTAGGTCATCAAAGTCTGTTCTTAATGACTCTATATGCTCACATATCTGTATGGTGACCGGTTTGCTTGTGTCCCATACTACTTTGCCTAGGGAAGGAAAGTGTTCTTCAAAGTAAAATAATATGCACATGATTAGAGAACCAAACTTATAGGTGTTTGTCTTTGAATATCTTATTGTGTTCATGTTCTTGTCAAGTTGATTCAACAAAATCTCTACAAGATCCATTTTATTTCCAAGTTTTATGATCTTGTAGGCTGTGCTCATAGCAGTGCTTTTCATTTTGTTCATTCTTCTGGCCTAGAATATTTTGTATCCTACCACACATGCTCCAAACTTGAGTTCCTCATCAGTGATAGTGTTGAACTTGAGACCTCTCTTATCTGATTTTGCACCAGTTAGATTCAACACTTCCTTCAAGGATGGGTTCTTGTGAGCTTGTGGCTTATCGGTTGTAGGATATCTAGTAACTGCATGAATAACATCTTTTGTTATTTGTTTTGGCTCATTAAGCCATAATGTTTGGTTATGCATTTTTCTAAGAACTATTCGTATCCATTTGGTCTTAAAAATGCCGGGAAAATGTAATGCATTCATCATACCTCTCACTTCTAGATGCTCATGCTCTTCTTTCAGTTTTCTAGCTTCATCACATAGTGCTTTGTAGGCATTGTCTCGGTCTAGATCTCCTAATTCCAAGATCTTGCAATGTATATAGGACCTTACGTCCTCTACCAGCAAAACCCTAGGTGGGATTTTGGAGAATGCTCTGGAATCATCAGGTTGTAATGTGATTTCTGGGTGCAACTTGTATTTAGGTTCAACACAAGTGTAGTTGCTGATAAGATTGATCATTTTCTTCTTATCCTCTTTCAATTTTTCAATTCTTGAAGTAGATGCCATCATTTTTAGAAATTTGGGGCTTTCCATAACTTAAACAGTGTGGTCGGTGAATGTAGGTACTTACTGAATCTCTATGATCACTCATGAATCCTTTGAGTTGTGTTAAAATATTGCTGAAGTCGCACTTCAATCTTCTCTTCAATTGCTTTTCTTAGCTCTACTTGGTTGCTCAAAAATCGCAGGTGCAAAATGAGTTCTTCCGTCACGCTTTTATAACTTTTGTGCCCTAAGTTGTCATTAATGCCCAACAACTCATCGGTATACAAAGACTGAGTTTGTCGGTTGAGGCATAAATAACATTTTTGGTGTAGGTGCAAAGTGTCAGGGTTGCTAGCAACTTTGGTGACTTCACCGATGATTGTCAGTAAAATGGCGATGATAACTTATGTCGGCTCAACGATCACCGATGTCTGTCAGTTTACACTTAGCAACTTGGATTTTGTGTAATGACCGATACATTTCGGTAAGTAATGTCAACTTTTCTGTGTGTGTTCACCGATGCTAATTTGTATCCATTAACCAATGGTTGTTTTTCAATAAATTACAAGTGATAATATAGTGCATCTTCAATAATGCTAATTTGTCTATATGATCAATATGTAATGGAACCGATGCATAATATAACTTTTCATAATGTAATTCCATACTTGTGCAACTTAGTTGGAAATGGTGATGCCACCAGATCCATTGGATGGGGCATCATCATTTGCATTTCTTGTTCCAGCACCTTCAATGTTTGTAGCTTTTACCCACATCTTGTTTCTCATCTTCTTGATGTCATCAATGGTGTTTCCATTGGGATAAGTGCTTGTTTCTGTCAGTCGGTCTTTGCAATCTTTTATCACATGTCCAACCTTATGACAATATAAACATGCCATACCTGGATTGAACCATCCTCTTGGTCTTCTAGTCCATTTTATTATATAGTTGGTAGATATATGACCATACCTTCCACATGTGCAATTTTCTCATGTGTTATAGTCCCAAACATATGAGTTACCGACTCTTGTCGGTTTGTAGCCATTATCATGCTCTTTTGGTGTCCATGCTTTCTTGTTTTTTTTCCAGCACTCTTGATGTGTATGTCCATTTATTTTGTAGGTAGGAAAATATTTGTCCATGTAGGTTTCCTTCTTTGGATTTGTCACCTTAGATCTGCATTCAAATGCCTTGTGTCATTTCTTGTGACATTTATAACAATTACCAATAAAAGTAGATTATGATTGAGGAATACCTTTCATTTTGTTTCTGTAAATGTTTGAGGTGTGGCCTAGTTTTCCATAGTGATTGCATGATAGCTTCTTGGCTCTTGGAGTTGCATAAACATTCCTTTGATTTGATTGATTAGATGATTCTCCATTGTTGGTATACCTTATCCCTGTGTAGTTGTTGACTCTTCTTTTCTCGTCAAGGAAATCATCCATTATTTTATTGCTATCTTCAGCTTTCTTGATCAATTCATTGTGTTGATTCTGAATTCTGACTTCATGCTTTAGCTTCTCATTTTCTTCCCTTAGCTCACCAATGATCTGTATTCTTTCAATGAGTTCAATATTTAATCTATTTGCCTCTTGACTCATAAGAATAATTTGGTTGGTAATATCACGGTGATGATCAGTAGTCTTTGAATCTCTGATTCTTTTTCTTGTAGCTTCTCTATAATTTTCCTTCTATCATCAATAGCCAATGTTCTTTCTGATTCAGATTTTATTGAATCATTCATGACATCAATCATTTTTACCATCTGAGTCTCTTGACCGATTTGGAGCATTTTGATTTGCTCTGTCAGATGTAGATTGACTTCTTGTAGACTTGTGATCTCTTCTACTAATTTGTCTGATGCTTTGCTTGTAGCGGATTCAGCTGAGTTGAAGTAATCTGGGATCTCCTCTTCTTGATAATATTTTTCATTAAACCTAGTTTCCATAATATTTCTTTCATCAAGAAACTTTCTAATGCTTACTCTCGCCTCTTTATACTGCTCATAGTAAATCTAAATTTGTAACTGCTCATTCTCAATAGTCTTGTCCAGTCTATACTTTTCCATTGTGTGGATCTTTTCTCTTAAGTCTTTAAGATTTTCAAGAAAGAGGGTTAGCTCTAATACCAATTGTTGGAATTATTGGAATGATGTACTAAGAGGGGAGGGGTGAATCAATACCTCTAAATTTTTTTATGTGGTTGGCCCATTAACCTTTGTGTCATCAGATTTGTATATTCCTATCTATTTGTTTATCTTTCTTTATGTATGTGAAAGCATAATATAAGTTCTTTGCATGTGTAAACATTCAATAAACATACATGAAAGTAAATAACACATTACACAAGATATGATATCGTAGAAAACTCCTGTTAGGAAGTAAAAACTACGGTGGGGATGTCTACCCACAAAACTTCACTATCTGTAGATAAGAAGGGAGCCGGTTAAGGCTTACAATATTCTGATGATCTACCCTATTAGGATTATTAGAGTGGAGACCTATTAGTATCTACTTCATTTGAAGCTTTAGCAACACCGTTAGGTGTGCACTCTATTAAGAGATTTATCAAAGAACTGTTAAGTCGACCTTCTACAAAAGGATTTTTGTTGTGATGCTCTTGTTAGAATGCAACTACAATATACATGTTGATCTGATAGTATATGCAATCTCTAATTTTTGATAACAGATCCTATAAAGCTTACAATGTATATGTAATCACCTTGAGTGATTTGAGTAATACCTTATCTTTTCTCGTCGGTAGCCTTGTCTGTATTCTTGATAACTGACATAATCTATTTCTGAACTTTGCATGAATTCTCTTCTACTTAGATGCTCTCCATGGCTACAATAATTTATCCATGTTACTTCATCTCTATTATCACAAATGATTGAACATCTATTTATACTATTTTCTAGCTCTATTCTTGATTCATGCTTTTCAAATTAACTCTAGATCCAAGGTTTACAACTTGACCTTGATCTTTAGTTAGTTATGTTTTAGATCCATTAGGATGGTTTAAAACATTTACAATATGCTTGCTCAACCCTCAAGTAAATTTTTAAAATAAATAAAAACTCTAAAAATAGAATTACAATGTTTTAGCTGACATGTTAAGTCAGACCCACTTTTTGCGGGTTCTGTAATTGACTGTCAGTTCTGATGGTCGGGCTGCTCTATCAGTCTGTCAGTTTTCTTTCATTCTTTGCTCTGTCAATTTTCTACTTCATCGGTGTCCCTTGATTGAACTGTTCATCAGGTTCTTGCCTTTTCGACTCTGTCGGTGATGTTCACAAAATTGTACCATCGGTAATGTCCTTTATGCTTTATCATTAGTTGGACTCTTGTCAGCGTTCATTGGGCAATTCTATACTTAGCATTTTCTTGATAGACATTGTTATTTCATTAGGTATGCTTGATGTCTTTCAGTTATGCCTATATCGATGACCTTTATCATGTTTTTCACTTAAGAATACTAATGGAAAAACTTAATGTCAATATCCACAGGGGTGTATGTCATATCAGAAATGTCTGATTTCTGATTTGTGCAATCCACATCTTCTTCTTTATTAACCAATTTAGCTTCATTTCCCCTATGTGGTTTGTCCTCCTTTTTGGGATGAGGTATGGAACTCTCTGGTGTCTTCATCTTTTCATTATACATATTTGGGCCAGTAGCTTTATTACCCTTCTTAATAAAAATATTATTAGTATCTTTAGCCCGTTTCTCCTTTTCCTGTGGCCTTTTGGTACTATTTGGGGTATCCTTGATAAAGATACCAGCAGGTTTTCCAACTACTCTATTTATTAAAATATAATTACCCCTTGCTTGTGCAACCATATTAGCTGTGATCTCAACTGTCTCTTCATCAGATGGCCTTCTCAAAATAGGGTTCTCATCACATCCTTCTACATTACATCTCAAATTATCAATCTCCCAATTCAGTATGTCAGAATCATCAGGTTGATAATATGTTTCATCATTTACAAGTGAGGAAGTCATAGCACAACCACTGTCATCATATTCTTCCTCTTCATCTTCTTCATTTTCTTTAGTGGAAAAAACTCTGGCAGCATTGACACAATATTTAGGGTTGTGTGGAGACTGACAAGGTACACACCAGGGATTTTCACTGCACATATTTACAGAGGTCTTGTGCAGGGGCCAGGATTTTTTTCATCTGACTTATCCTTCTTCTCTGGGACAATAGGTTTCCCATCCTTCCACTAAGTAGTATAAGGATAGTTCTACATCCTAGGCTATCTATTAAAATTTTCATAGGAAGGTTTGTCATTACTTGAAACCCTATTGTGACTATTCTCTCTAGGATTTATATTTTTCAAAGCATTCAGAATCAATTTAAGGCTATCATTCTCCTTAAGTTTTGAATTCAAAGGTTTATCTGATTCTTTCTTATTATACCTGGTGGGTTTCCAATCTTCTCTCCTGCTCACTTTCCCAGAAACTCTTCTATTTGTTTCAATATTGAATTCTACCTTATATGCTTCTCTAATATTTCTAGGGTTCTTATATCTTAACAAATAACCCATTTTTTCATCAAAAGCATTAAGATAGGTAGCAAGACATACCTTGTCATCAAGTCTCATTACTTGTAGCAAATTGTGCATTTCCCTTTGGAATCTGATATTGAATTCCACCACTTCTTCATTAGGGTTCTTCTTGATGTTGTTGAACTCATTCAACACGAACCCTTCATTAGTCTTGTCACCATATTGGTCCTTGAAACATTCTTTCATCTCATCCATGGACCCAATACATTCATGGGGCAATCCTCTAAACTAGTCCCTAGCATCCTTAGTTAGTGATTGTACAAATAATTTCATCATAACATCATCATGTGCAATTTCATAGTCATAAACCATATCCATAAAATACTTCAGATGTTCTTCACATGTTTTTACATTATTCCCAACAAATTTAGGAAGCTTATCCCTAATATTCTTAGAAATCTCATTGGGATACCCAGGGATGCCAAGGAAAATAAATTGTCTGTACCTTTCAGTGTAGATAGGAGTTTTTTGAGATGAAATTTTACCTTGATTACTTGAAGTGGTAGCATTTCTAGAGTCAACAGGTGGTGGTAAGTTCATTCCTGAGTTCAGAGACAATTTAGGGCCAACACCAACAAAATGAGAACCAGAGGTCTGTTTGAGAAATTCAATTTTCTTCTTCATTTCAAGAGTAGAGGATTCCAATTCAGCCTTTTCAAATTCCTTTCCTATTATCTCCCTCTCTCTTTTGGCTCTCTCTAACTCAATATCCAGCTTCATCATGGGATCCATCATACTCCCTTTGCGCATTGGCTCCTTTATTTCAACAACTGCTACCTTTTATTTACCTTTGTCCTTGGGTTTTGGTATTTCATACAATTGTTGAACACTAGGTTCATATTAAAGTTCCTCAGGCATAACAATAGCATTCATTGCCTCCAAATCTCACAATTTCCTTTTCAACTGATCAGACTGAATCTGAGTATGTCTGATTCTTTATTCCTTTTCTCTTTCTCTTTTTTTGTCTCAAGGAAATTTTCTCTCGGATATTTCTTTCTAACTCACCTACTTCTTCAAAGATCTCTTCAAAATCCACAAGAGTTATGTCAGATTATGAGTTTTCTTCCATGATGGTTCTCTCTCTTCTGCGATGATGGGCATGTGGTCTTTCAGATGAGGGAGAGATCGAAGCACTTGGAGCATTCTTATTCTCTTCACCTCTACTCTTGGATCTAGACCTTGTCTTGTGTCCTTGTGACTTACCACAAACCACCTTTCTAGTATATCTAGGGACATCATCAACCCTTTCACTCCAAGAGTAATACTCCCCATAGATTCCTAATCCTAGTTGTGTTTCTTGTTCAACTTCAAAATTTTCTTCCTCATGATTAGGAGGAATGGGATGTTAGAATAAATTTAGAATAACTGAGAGGGGAGGGGTGAATCAATTATCCTCAGGTCTAGATGTCATAAATAGAAAATTTCTATACTTTAGATCTACTCGGCAGCAGTAGCATAAATCAACAACTTTAATCATGCAGTTTACTGTCAATTGAAATTAGCTTGTAGTAACATAATAGTAAAGCAAACCATAAGCATTCACACAAGTTGACACAATTATTTAACATGGAAACCCAATATGGGAAAAACCACCAGTAACATGCTACCAAGTTTTCA
>MU224942.1:193649-213562 GCA_018584345.1 Thuja plicata
GATCTTGTAAGAGGTGTAAGAGTTTTGGACCAATGAAACACTTTTAGAAAGTGTAAGAGGGTGTCATCATAGGTGTAAGAAACCTTGTTGGCACCAAATAAGGATTATTTGGAAAAGTCAATTTTTGGAATTTTTCTCACACATGTGCGAGCAAATAATTAGGACTAATTGGTGTAGGAATCAAGAAATTAACTTAATTAAACTTAGTTAATTAATAGATAGGTCTATTTGATGAGAGTGATGGGAGGTAGGGTAGGATCTAGGTTCAAATTAGCTTAATCTAAATTTAAAATTTAGATTAATTTGGTTTAGTAGAATTTAAGTCATGTGAAGGAATAAATAAATTAAAAATTTATTTAAAGGGAATCAATGAGGGATAATGTATTAAATAAAATTTAATACATTAAAAGGGGGTAGTATTTAAATTAAATTCAAATACTAAGGAAAGTGAATAAAATTTAATTAAATAGATAGAAGAAAATAACAAATATAATTAATTAAAATTAACTATAATGTTATGGGAATATTAATTAAATTAATATAAGGGTGATTTTGGATGTCTACAGTAGTCACCCTCGGATCTATAATGCTCAATGTGTTTTTTTGAAAGGTAAACATGTGATTTACATAAGTGATCGATAAAGCTTTTGTTCATGAAAAGATTTTTTCAACTCTTGGAGATATCAAGTTGTGGACTAGTGGCGGTGATCATGCAACATCCAAAAAAGTTGGTCTCAAAGGTGCAACCCTGACACAAGTGAAAAGAGAAAATAAGAGGTTAAGTTCTCCCGACAGAAAAGAAGTTGTTTAAGTGCGAAAAGGATAAAAGGTGAAGCTGTTGGGATACTTTTCCGAAATAAAGGAAACAGGATTGCGGGAAAAGTATTCTCTTATTTTCCATTTCCGCACAAGGTAAAATGGTCTAATGTTCATTCATTTCAACATCAGAAGGAAAGTATGTTCTTTTTCCGCAAGACTAAGGATTTGTTTCGGCAAGTGGCTAATGAAAATAAAGTTAAGTGTAAGATTTTGGATTTTGAGGCCATTATGTTATCTAAAATAGGAAGTTTGAATAGCCGTTGATTACCAAAATTTAATGCTAATCCTGCCGTTGCATCCGTTAGGTCACCTTAATGTCATTCACGTGGTGCCAACGTTCAGATCTTAGCAGCTATTTCTTCAGCATTTGCCATCATTTTCTGCTCACCATATTTGTATAGCAAGCCATTTGTCTTCACTCATGTTCTTAGTTTTATAATAAATGGAAGTTAAGGCTTCTGGTTACAATAGATTAACTGGTATTGAGAGTGAATTTAAAGAATTTTCTGACACATCTCTAAGATTCTTTGATCTCGGAGATTTGCATAGAAGATTGAATTCTCATCCAATTCACCCTATTACTCAGAAGCTCAAGGACAAGGGTCTGGTAGAAGCTGTAGGGTTTCCAATGGTAGGCCAAGCTCCTAAGCTCGTTAGAGAATGTATAGAGAAATACAACCTGGTGACAAAGAAAATCCTGTTCCTAGATGAGTCTATTTTCCTGACGATTGATAAAACCCTAACCCAATCTTCTTTCGGCATTCCGGTGAAAGACGTGTATTGTGACATCGACTTCGGTTCATCTGCATCTATGTTCAATGAAAACAAGACTCTAAGGAGGGAAGACATGCAGTAGACCTGGTTCCAAACCCCTTAATCAAAGAAAAGTAAGATGCCAAAGACTCTCTTTGTAACAACCCTAAAGAGGGAAATTGTTGATATTCTGGCCCTGCTGACCAGATTAGATAGAAAACCCAAGATCCTAGATCTGGTTGAACATAATTTCTTCCTTGTTCAAGCTGTCTATGCATAAAATATGTTTATTGATTGGGAAAAAATCTTGTGTGAGAAGATAGCATCCGAGATGAGTTCCTATTAGGGATTCAAACAGTTCTACATGTCTTCATACTTTATCTATGCTATGGTGAATCAAAACCTATGGCCTATCTTACCAGCAATCCAAAATTTTGATAACAACACCAAAATATATAAGTTCTACCCAAATCTACAATTGCATCAGAGTTTTGAGGAATACACTATTGTGAATGATGCATTCAAAATAAGAATATGTCAGGAACTTCAAGGTTGCCCAGAAAGAAGATTCTCGCCAGAGCCCATCTCGGAAATCAATCAGTATGGATGCTCTTTCATCCAATTCCCGAGTTTCTCTTATCTTTAGATAGGAGCCTTCTCCAGATTTCCTAAGAGGTTCCCCCAGTATCCTAAAGATAAGGTGGTCTTGGTGGAGCTCTACCAGAAGATATTGGAAGTGAACACTCTATGTTCAACTGTGAATAAGACCGCAAAAATTTCCTTCCCTGTGGTTGTTGGTCTATATTCCTGTGCATCCAGATCTGATGCCCAAAATTTGGTAAAAATATTTGAGGATAAGATCAAGCTACTTGATTATGAGGTTCTTAGGCCTCAATATGATCCTATGGGTTTTGTTAGAAATCAATTGAAGCTCAGACATGCCTACAGACATGTCCCAGATATTGAGGATTTTTGGGCTGAATTTTTTAATGAGTATCAGACATGGGAGAAATTGTGGTCCTGTTTAACTTTGGATGAAGTTACAATGTATAATAATGTTGTTGATGTATCTTCTCTTGCAAATGATGGCCTCTTCATGCATCCTTCATCCTACGACCAGATCAAGGTGTTGCCCATTTCTTCCTCTCCACTGACTGGTCTAGTGGTTGATTCATTGGAGCTTCTCATGAGAGGCATTATCAAGAGAACTAACAAAAGGGTGGAATGCACCAGACCATGACATAAAAGAACTTCCAATGTAGGTTTATCTAGATGAATGACTTCAGGAGCTAAGCAATCAACTTCAGCAGTTACTTCTTTTGTGGCACCATCAATTTCAGCAGGTGTAGTGCAATTTTTCGGGCAAGGAGGCGACCATCCTATGGAAAATAATGTCCCTATCACTCCAACCTATGGAGATGGTTCACTCCAAAACATTGGAAACATAGAAAATAAGGAAAAGGAAAAGAAGAAAGAACAAGAGGTGTCCATGACCAAGCCTCCCTCACCAATTCTAGTCATCACTTTGGGTAACATAAACCCCATAGATGGTCAAGACTCGTCTCAGCCGGTAAACAATATGGCCCTTTCGGTGACTAAGGTTGCCTCCTTCTTTGTTCCACCTCAAGACAAGTAGACTCCTCTAGTAGCCTGGAAGCTCTTTGATCCTATAGCTCTTTAGTCTGCAATAAAGGTGTTATCCACAGACTCATGGTTCGAAGAAACTATTGAGAAGAAGAAGAAACAACATGAGGAAGACATTTCTTTAAAGGACCTGATCCTTAAGGCAACCTCATCTCAACCACTGGTGAAGAAGGTGAAGAAGAAAAATTCCACTGCATCCCTTTCTCATGATTCCACAACTGAGCATATGTTAATGGAAATAGCAGAGCCACAAAAAGAAGGAAAGTTTCATGAACTTTCAGCTCAATATTTCCAGATAAAAACTATGGACCTAGGAGTGCCGGTGCATGACTCAATGGTGAACATCTAGAAAACCACCAATGAGTGGATTGAGGACAGGTTAGAAGAACTCTGAGTAGACAAGGAAGTCTTCAAGTCTACAAATAAGGAGCTATTTGAGTATATTAAATTAGCTCTTGGCAGTACTCCATCTTCTCAATTTGACCCCAATGCGGAAGAAAATAAGAACTTGCTACTAAAGCTGCAGCAAGAAAGACAGTTTGGGAAAATTGGAAGAGCATGGATAGAGGTGATGAAGGTTCAAGGCCCCATTGTCATTGAGAATTTGGGGAACCTTCTACTTGATGCAGACAAGTTGAAGGATACAGCATCAAAGCACCAAGAGACCATTTACAATGCATCTACTAGATTCACAGAGCAACTAGCCACCTTGCAGGAGGTAATTGATATGAAGACTAGTGTTGCAATCTCAAATGGTATCCTTAAGACCAAGCAAGAGCCATTTTTTCATTAGAGGCAGTATCTGGATTTTGTGATTGAGAGCTCAAGAAGATTAGCAAATGATCTCAAGACTATGATTGAGTTAGTGCAAAAGGAGATGGACAAACTTTTTGAGTTTTTGAAAGTTTTGCACATAGAATTTCAAGTTTCCAGAAGTGACAAGTTGGTGAATACAGAGTGAATGAAAGCTAAGTTTCTTGCTTTCATAGATTAAATTGTGGATCTGGATAGCTTCCAAGTGTCAAGAATCAGTGAGCTCTCCATGATAGATGTAGTTATCAAAAAGGAATCGGAGAAGCTCCGATTTCGGATTGCCAGGTTGGATGAACTGACAGAGATGCATAATTTTTAGATGATTTGAGATGACAATATAATCATTCTGAATGCTCAAGATTTGGGAAAGGTAATAGATGCAATGAAGGCTTACAGAGGAAAAGTCATTACACAGAAGAAGGCATAGAATTTGTTGACCTGTGTCGTCTTCCCAATTTTTGTATATTGTAGCCATTTTGGGCATTTTGTTAGCTTTATCAATTTTTGTAATAGACCATATTTATTATTAGAATATTCCTCTCAGAATATTTTAAAGAGGAAATCATTATTGTAGTGGGTCATTTTTGAGAAGACCTATATATGTAAATTTCTGTAAAGTAAATAAGATTGGCAAAAATTACTTTGGGCGAACCCCTGTAGTTGGGACTACTATGTGTGACTCTGAGTTTGAAGTGATTTTTGTTGTTCATCTTAGTTAGCTGTGTGATGTTTTGAATGAGGATGTTAATACTAGAAATTGAATGAATATTAATGAACCAGGTTTTGTTATTTTCATTTAGTGGATTGTATGTTTACTATCTTCAGCATAAGCACTTAGTTTTATTTTCATTGCACATCTTAGTTTAATAGATTAGTTCTTGCATAAGGGATTGGGAAGAGGGTTAATAGAGAATGAAATCAAGATAATCTAGGTATTGTCAAAGTTTCACAATCTTAGTAATCTGAGAATTGCTTTGTTACACCTTCTTTCTTTGTCTCTACTGGTAGATGGTAGTTTGCATTCATCCTGCACTGCATAATAGTTCACATTTCAGATTGCGTGTCATTGAGTAAGTCCCCATTCATTGCCTGAGTTGTTTGAAGCTTTGAGAAAATTAGTTGAACCTCTTTTTCTCTCTGGTTAAGAGCATACCCCTAAAAACTGAAAGACTAAATTCATTGCATATCTTTCACATAAGGGATACTGTACCTTTCAATCCAGGGGTCATTGATAGATTCCTACCATTAACCCAGTCTGTGGTCACTTTTTGTTCTACATAAGCCAACTTTGGGTATTTTCAAGAGTCATTATATAAATCAATTTTAAAGTAGACAAACTATAAACCAATAATTTTTGGTGACTCCACTGGGGATAACTCATAATATACCTAAGCTTGGTTAGTAAGTCTGTCTGTGGCTCTACTAAGTGACTTAGATATTTTTTTTGTTTGGCATTCCTAATGCTACATTATGCATATCACTCTTAAGGAGAAATGGTGTTGCCTCAAGAAGGAAAAGTCCCACTAGAGAAACCTAATCTTCGCATCCAGGAAGAGCAAGACAACATTATAAACTAGTTGAATATCCTTGCCTGGAAAAGATGAAAATTCCTTGACCAATACAAAGGAATCAACTTTGTGCTAGAAAGAGAAGATGCCAACATTGATTATTAGGAGGGAGTGTTACGGGAAAGAATATTGAGAGCTGCACAATCAAAGTAAACAAGTTCAGTAGCTCTGGATCCCAAGTATACCCGAAGTGTCCAGAGAGAAGGACATAAAGATCCTATGTTTGAAGAATTGCAGAAGGCTAAGTTTCCTTTGTTAGAAGACCCTCTCAAAAGAGGAAGAACCAACACCCAGGATCCTATCTTTCTAGGTATCCATGGTGCTCTTTTTCCACCACCATGCCCTATTTCCCAGATTTGTAGTCATTCTTCTATACCTCCTATCATCCACAATACTACCCCATTACTGTGTAACACCCTTACTCTTCACGGAGTAGCTGCTCCTACCAACATCAATTTTTAGGCTGTGCCAGTAACCTTCCCTATTTCAATGGCCATCCCTTGGGGTAATGCCATTAGGCCTCTTCAGCTAGGAGCTAATAAAAACTTACCTCGAGCTTCCTGAAAGAACTTTCCAAAGTTTAATGGAGATGGGAAAGTATTTCTTGATGAGCATATTGCATCCTTCTTCGCCGCATGTAGCATTGTAAACCCTCAGCATGAAGACGTGGTAGTAAGAATGTTTGTAGAGACTTTAATAGAAAATGCTACTGACTGGTTTCAACATCTCCCTACGGGATGCATAACTAGTTGGAATGATATGAAGAACCTCTTTGAAACTCGCTATAAAAGTATAGAAGATGGGCACACACTTCTGATAACACAAATAAAGAAAGAACCTAGTGTTCGTATGAGGGACTTTATTGCAAGGTTTAACAAGCTAGCTAACAGGATCCCCACTGCTAGCAGGCCTACAGATGACAACTAGAAGATGTTATTTATCAATTCCATGCCTCCTGGCATAAGTTTCCAAATCAGATGAGTGCATGTGGCTAATTTGCAAGCCGCTCAAACTCTAGCAATTGAGCTAGAAGATGACCTCATAGCTACCGAGAAATGGAAGCAAGAAGTGTAGAGTGGTGCCTCCACAAGCTCTATTTTTGGTGCAACCAGAAATATCAAGGCAATGCTTTATAAGTTGTCTAATGAGATGATTTCCCTTAAGCGGAAAATGGGAAAGTCTACCCCATCCTTTCAGTAGCCTTACCAGGATATTCCTAGAAAACAACATGAAGGTAAATAGTTGCATTTTCCACCTCCTCAGCAAAAGCTCACCATTGAGGCAGCTAAAAAGAATAATATGTGCATTTTTCACCTGAGAGCTAACCATGATGGTAATATTTATCCAGAAATGAATAGATACAAGAAGCTAGCTTCAAGTAACAACCTAACTATCAAATATCTCAAAAGTGAAGAAGATTTTGCTCCCCATGGCGACTCTGGTAATTTATTTTTGGAGTATGAATCTGATTCCAAAGTTGGAGGTGAATTCTTTTCCACCATGGATGGAATCCAAATGGTAGTGGCAATAAGAAGTCAGAGGGACAAAAATCCAAGAAACTCTATTCCTTCCCAGAATATTGCAACTGGTCCTTCAGCTGGTGCTCTCGGATCTTCTACTTCTTCATCTTGGAAGAAGGATCACTCGAAGTCTAAGACAAATGGTAAGTCTATGTCTTCCTTTGATATAATTAAATGTTGCAAGGATGCTAGAATCCAAGTGTTTCCCTTAGAATATTTAAAAACTCATCCTACTAAACTTCAAAAGATTGTAGATTACTGTAAAAGTGATGCTAATTCCTGAATGCAGCCTAATATAAATTCTACTGTTAGTGATGAATCTCCTAGTAGTGGCCCTTTAAATGATGAAGAACCCATCCTTTCCTTGCTCTTTCAAGAAGAATATTCTTCAATCTTAGTCACTGCTCCTGGCCAGAAACCTGACCAGTTCTATGTCTCCCTATTTGTAAATGGTCATAAACTAAGCAACTATATTATTGACTCCAGAGCCTCTAATAATGTCATGCCCACCTCCGTTGCCAAATCCCTTGGATTGACCCTTACCAAAAACTTTGGCCATTGTTATTTAATGGATGCTACATAGGTTCCCCTCCTAGCTTAGGTAAAGGATGCACAAGTTGTGTTAGCCGCACACCCTGCAAAAAGGATGAAGCTGACCATCCTAGTAGCTGATATTTTGACCAGCTACGGTATGCTTCTAAGTAGAAGATTTTGCAGAGACATAGGTGGAGAAATCAAGATGGACTATCCCATGCTATAATCCCGGTGGGTACTAAGAAAATAAAGCTGAAGCTTGAGGGAAAATCCAAATTCACAGTAATGAAATCTGATGACCCTAAGGCACAAATCCTCTACCAGGAGATTGAATTTGACAATTATATGTTGTTTCCAGATTTCAATCATCAAGATGAAATGCCAGAAAATACTAACAGTCGGGATATCTAAACCTTGTAGTTCAACGGTAGTTCTGCTACCACAGGATCAAGAGCTGGCATAGTTCTTAATCCCCCAGAAGGAGACATAATACAACTTTCTTATAAATTGCAATTTAAGAACACTAATAACATGGTGGAATATGAGGCTCTATTGCTAGGAATTTTTGTTGCGAAACAAAGAGAGGTGAAAATCCTTAAAGCACTCAGTGATGCAGAGTTGATAGTGAGGCAAGTTCAAGTGCAGTATGTAGTGAAAAATGTGAGAATACAAAGTTATAGGAATAGAGTCTGGGACAAGATAGAGGACTTTGATGCCTTTTCAATCCAGGTTGTTCCAAGAGAGCAGAACACAAGAGTAGATTTGTTGGCCACCTCAGCTTCACTTCTCCTCCCACATCTAGAAATAGGAGATAAGCAATACAAAGTTGAAGTTCTCTTTAGGGTGAATCTTCCAGATAATGTGGAAATCTAGCAGGTCTTCATCAGTGACAAGCAAATACAAGATTTCATGGAAGGATCGGATCAGTTCAGTGATCAATACTTTGAAGGAAGTTCTAGTACATTCAAGGAGTTCTCTCTAGACATCAAGAAGAATAGTTAAAAGGTAACAAAATTCCTTGACACCTAATCTCCCTTGAAAGACTTTTTGATAGACACGAAGCATATATTAAAAAAGAAAGAGATAGGAAAGGTGGTACCTCAGGGGATTTCGAGGGAATGAACATAGGCACTCAAAATAAACCTAAGATGATAAATATTGATAGTTGTTGCACAAAAAAGGAAAGAGAAAAGGCTAAAAAACTACTCTTCAAATATAAGGATGTGTTTTCTTGGGGCTATGAAGACCTCAAAAATTTCTAGAATGGAGACTTCAAGCACATGATACCTCTCAAGCCTGAAGCTATCCCTTTCTGGCACAAGCAATGAAACTACAATCCTAAGGTTTCAGATGCCATTTTAAGAGAAGTTCACAAGATGTTGGAGGAGAAAATTATCTATCCCATACATCACTCTATATGGATAGCCAACATCATGCCCATTCGGAAGAAGAATGGAGAAATTAGAATTTGTGTAGTAGCTGGATCCGAAATGATGTCCATGTTGGACAGTTTCTCAGGTTTCAACCAGATTGAGGTGGACTTGGAAGATAAGTATAAGACAACATTCACCACTCCTTGGGGAATTTTTTCTTACAATAGAATTCCGTTTGGGCTTATCAATTTTGGAGCTACCTTCCAAGGGGAAATGAATTGTTCATTTGCAGACCTCCAGGATAGAATAATAGTTATATACTTGGACGATTTAATAGTATTCTCTAAGAAGAGAGAAGATCATTTGAGAGATCATGAGAAAGTGCTAAAGAGATGCAGAGAACATGGCATCTCTCTTAATCCCAAGAAGTTTGTATTCTGTGTCACTGAAGGTAGACTTCTTGGTCATATTGTTTCCCAAAAAGGAATCTAAATTGACCCTAAATGCATAAAGGCCATCCAGCAATTGAACCTGCCGGCAAGAAAATCTAGAACAAGATCATTCTTCGGGCAGGTAAAATTTCTCAGGCACTTCGTTACTGACTTCTGAGATTACAAAAGGCATAATTGATGTGATGAAAGGTATTCAAAGTTTCAAGTGGAATGACTCTGGGAAGAAGGCCTTTGATTTAATCAAGCATGCTATAGCCAGAGCACCTATGTTGGTGCATCCGGATTATACAAAGGAGTTCATACTGTACTGCTATGCATCAACTCATACATTGTCTACTATCCTGATGCAAGAGAACAATGAAGGGATTCAGGTGCCTATTGCATTCATGAGCACTCTACTCAAGGATCATGAAATGAGATATTCTCAAATGGAGAAGCATGCATATGCGGTGGTAAGGGCACTAAAGTATTTTAGATTCTATGTATTACATTCCCATTCTGTTATTTATATTCCTGATTCTACTGTTAAGAGCATTTTGACACAACAAGAAATAGGATGTAATACTAGAGTGTGCTATTGAACTCAAGCCAACAAAGCTAGTAAGAGGAAATGGCTTGTGTAAAATAATGGCTAAAAATTAGGAAGAAGCTCAAGATGAGGATTCTTCGAAGGTGTTAACGACTAGTCTTTGTGATCCCTGGTTTTCCAACATCACCTATTTCCTTACTTATGGAGTTTTCTTGGAAGGATTGACATACAAACAAAGAAGATATTTGAATACCAAGGCAGCCAAGCATGCCATTTATGATGACCAGTTATATAAAAGGGCAATAGATGGAACTTTCTTAAGGTGTGTGGACAGGCCACAACAAGAGAGATTGCTCTAGGAATTCCACAATGAGGTGTGTGGTGGACACTTCTCGTCCACATTCAGTGCATATAAAATCTTGAGGCAGTGTTACTATTGGCCTGACATGTTTAAATATTCCTACAATTGGGTGGCCAAGTGTGATAAGTGTCATATGTTTTCCAGTAAGCCTCAGTTGGCTACTCTCCCATTGAAGCCGCTTGTAGTAGAGGGTCCCTTTTAGCAATGGGGGCTTGATTTCATTGGCCTGATAAATCCTCTCTCTTCTGCAAGTCACCTATATGTCATAACTGCCACAAATTACTTTACCAAGTGGGTTGAGGCTAAGCCTACCAAGAAAACCACATCTAAGGTGGTCTGTGAATTTATCAAGGATAATATCTTGGTAAGGTTTGGAGTGCCGATGAAGCTAGTGATGGACAATGCCACATATTTCTCTTCTTTGGAGATTACAGAGTTCTTCTACAACAATAGTATCCATCTTAGTCACTCATCTAATTATTTCCCTTGGGAAAATGGTCAGGCTGAGTCAAGAAACAAGAACCTGATTAACATAATGAAGAAACTAGTTTTAGATAGTCAAAAGGATTGGCACAAGAAATTGCACAAAGCTCTATGGGTAGATAGGATAACACCTAAGTGAGCTATTAGGATATCTCCTTTTGAGCTGGTTTATGGAAGTGAACCTAGTCTCCTACTTCCACTGGAGTTATCCATTTGCAGACTGCAGTAGGTAATTGAAGATCCAGTTTTCCAAAATAATCTGGAGAAATGAATCATGTATTTGACCAAGTTGGAGGAAGAATGGGAAAATCTTGTTAACCACATCACTGATCATCAGAGGAGAGTGAAAACATTCTTTGATAAGAAGGCTAGACCAAGAAAGTTTATGCAAGGTGAGTTGGTACTATTGTGGGATAAAAGGCATGAGTCCAAAGGAAAGAATCATAACTTCAACTCGCTTTGGAAAGAACCATTCAAGATTATGTAGGTGAACCAGAATAATTCCTTTATTCTAGCATATCCTTCTGGAGAGATTATTCCATTCTCCTATAATGGCCAAGATCTGATGCTCTACCAAATACTCAAGTGAAAGTAGGCAACCCCTGCAGGTTAGTGTTAGTGTAGGTAGTTTTTCTTTGCATTTCTCCTACTTTCTTTCTTTCTTTCTTTCTTAGTCTATTTTAGCTTAGTTTCCATTCATGTTGTGTGTTTTAGTTTAGTCTTCCCATTGTTTTTCCTACTAGTCTTGTTGTGCAAAACTAGAGACTCTGGGTACCTTCTTAGACACTGGCATGTCTAAGTCCCCAGTCAAAGCTAGCTGTTGCCAAATTTTAGTCTAGGGTCTTTAGGTCCTAGGGGGTAAAATTGTTCTTTGGTGACCTACTTCTCATTCATCTTGAAACCTTCCCCTAAAGTGCTTATCAGATAAATTATTTTCCTTGCCTATTTGAGCCTAGTGGGTTTTCACTCTTTCTGCTTCATCCGGTGTTTAGGTGATTTAGGTATGTCAGGAAAGGGGTGTCATAGCATCTTTCAAATGAGAAGTAGTCACCCTTGGATCTGTAATGCTCAATGTGTTTTTCCAAAAGGTAAACATGTGATTTACATAAGTGATTGATAAAGCTTTTGTTCATGAAAAGAGTTTTTCAACTCTCAGAGATATCAAGTTACGGAGTAGTGGTGGTGATCATGCAGCGCTCAAGAAAGTTGGTCTCAAAGGTGCAACCCTGACACAAGTGAAAAGAGAAAATAAGAGGTTAAGTGCTCCCGACAGAAAATAAGTTGTTTAAGTGAGAAAAGGATAAAAGGTGAAGCCATCGAGATACTTTTCTAAAATAAAGGAAACAAGATTGTGGGAAAAGTATTCTCTTATGTTATTTTTCCACACAAGGTAAAATGGTCTAATGTTCATTCATTTTGGCATCGGAAGGAAAGTATGTTCTTTTTTCGCAAGACTAAGGATTTGTTTCGGCAAGTGGCTAATGAAAATAAAGTTAAGTGTAAGCTTTTAGATTTTGAGGCTGTTATGTTCTCTGAAACAGGAAGTTTGAATAGCCATTGATTACCAAAATTTAATGCTAATCCTGCCATTGCGTCCATTAGGTCACCTTAATGTCATTCATGTGGTGCCAACATTCAGATCTTAGCATCTATTTCTTTAGCATTCCCCATCATTTTTTGCTCACTGTATTTGTATAGCAAGCCATTTGTCTTCACTCATGTTCTCAATTTTATAGTAAATGGTAGGTAAGGCTTCTGGTTATGATAGATTAACTGGCATTGAGAGTGAATTGAAATAATTTTCTGACACATCTCTAAGATTCTTTGATCTCGAAGATTTGCACAGAAGATTGAATTCTAATCCAATTCACCCTATTACTTAGAAGCTCAAGGACAACGGTCTAGTAGAAGCTGTAGGGTTTCCAATGGCAGTCCAAGCTCCTGAGCTTGTTAGAGAATGTATAGAGAAATACAACCTAGTGACAAAGAAAATCTTGTTCCCAAATTAGTCTATTTTGTTGACAATTGATAAAACCCTAATCCAATCTACTTTTGGCATTTTGACAAAAGACGTGTATTGTGACATCGACTTTGGTTCATCTGCATCTATGTTCAATGAAAAGAAGACTCTAAGGAGGGAAGACATATAGAAGACCTGGTTCTAGACCCCTCAATTAAAGAAAAGTAAGATGACAAAGACTCTCTTTGGAACAACCCTAAAGTCAGAAATTATTGATATTCTGGCCCTACTGACTAGATTGGATGGAAAACCTGAGATCCTGGATCTCATTAAACATAATTTCTTCCTTATTCAAGCTATCTGCGTAGAAAATATGTTCATTGATTGGGAAATTTTTTTGTGTGAGAAGATAGCATCCTAAGTGAGTGCTTGTCAAGGATTCAAATAGTTCTACATGTCTTCATACTTGATCTATGCTCTGGTGACTCAGCACCTATGGCACAGCTTACTAGAAATCCATAATTTTGACAACACCACCAAAATATATGAGTTCTACCCAAATCTGCAAATGCATCAGAGATTTGAGGAACAAATTGCTATGAATGATGCATTCACAATGAGAATATGTCAGGAACTTCAAGTTTTCCCAAAAATAATATTATCGCCAGAGGCCATCTCGGTAATCATTCAGTATGGATGCTCTTTCATCCAATTCACAAGTTTCTCTTATGTTTGGATAGGTGCCTTCTCTCGATTTCCTAAGAGGTTTACCTTGTATCCTGAAGATAAGGTGGTCTTGGTGGAGCTCTACCAATAGATATTGGAAGTGAACACTCTATGTTCAACTGTGAAGAAGATCACCAAAATTTCCTTCCCCGTGGTTGTTGGTCCATAATCCTGTGCATCCAGATCTAATGCCCAGAATTTGGTAAAAAGCTTTGAGCATAAGATCAAGATACTTGATTATGAGGTTCTTAGGCCTCAATATGATCATATGGGTTTTGTTAGAAATAACTTGAAGCTCGGACATGCCTACAGACATGTCCCAGATATTGAGGATTTCTAGGCCTAATGTTTTAATCAGTATCAGACACGGGAGAAATTGTGGTCCCATTTAACATTGGATGAAATTACAATGTATAATAATGTTGTTGATGTATTTGATCTTGTAGATGATGACCTCTTCATGCATCCTTCATCCTATGACTAGATCAAGGTGTTGCCCATTTCTTCCTCTCCACTCACTGGTCCAGTGGTTGATTCATTGGAGCTTCTCATGAGAGGCATTATCAAGAGAATTGACAAATGGGTGGAATGAACTAGAGCACGACGGAAAAGAAGTTCTAGCACAAGTTCATCTAGAGGAATGACTTTAGGTGTTGAGAAATCAACTTCAGAAGTTACTTCTTCTATGGTGCCATCAGTTTCAGTAGGTGCAGTGTGATCCATCGGGCAAGGAGGAAACCAGCCTCCAGAAAAGAATGTCCCTATCATTCTGACTTGTGGAGATGGTTCAATCCCGAACATTGGAAACATAGAAGATAAGGAAAAGGAAAAGAAGAAAGAACAAGAGGTGTATGTGACAAAGCCTCCCTCATAATTTCCAGTCATCATTTTGGATAACATAAACCCCATCGATGGTCAAGACTCCTCTCAGCTGGTAAACACTCTAGCCCTTTTGGTGACTAAGGTTGCCTCCTTCTCTGCTCCACCTCAAGACAAGCAGACTCCTCCAGTATCCCGAAAGCTCTTTGATCCTACAGCTCTTTAGTCTGCAATAAAGGTGTTATCCACAAACTCATGGTTGGAAGAAACTATTGAGAAGAAGAAGAAATGACATGAGGAAGCCATTTCTTCAAAGGACCTGATTATTAAGGAAACCTCATCTTAGCCACCGGTGAAGAAGGTGAAGAAGCAAAAGTCTCTGGCGGCCCTTTCCCATGATTCCACAATTGGGCATATGTTAATGGAAATAGTAGAGCTACAGAAAGAAGGAAAGTTTCATGAACTTTCAGCTTAAGATTTCCAGATAAAAACTGTGGACCTAGGAGTGCCGGTGCATGACTCAATGGTGAATGTCTAGAAAACCACCAATGAGCGGATTGAGGATAGGATAGAAGAACTCCAAGAAGAAAAGGATGTCTTCAAGTCTACAAATAAGGAGCTAGTTGAGTATATTAAATCTTCTCTTGGCAGTACTTCATCTTCTCAATTTGACCCCAATGCAGAAGAAACTAAGAACTTGCTATTGAAGCTGCAACAAGAAAGATGGTTTGGGCAAATTGGAAGAGCATGGATAGAGGCGATGAAGGTTCAAGGCCCCATTGTCATTGAGAATTTGGGGATCATTCTACTTGATGTAGAAAATTTGAAGGATACAACATCAAAGCACTAGGAGACCATTTACAATGCATCCACTGGATTGACAGAGCAACTAGCCACCTTGTAGGAGGTAATTGATATGAAGTCTAGTGTTGCAATCTCAAATGGTATCCTTAAGACTGGGAAAGAGCCATTGTTTCATTGGAGGTAGTCTCTGGAGTTCATGATTGAGAGCTCAAGTAGATCAACAAACAAACTCAAGACTATGATTGAGTTAGTGCAAAAGGAGATGGACAAACTTTCTTAGTTTTTGAAAGTTTTGCATGTGGAATCTGAAGTTTCCAAAAGTGACAAGTTGGTGAATATAGAGCGAATGAAAGCTAAGTTTCTTTCTTTCATAGATGAGATTGCAGATTTGGCTAGCTTCCAAGTGTCAATAATTAGTGAGCTCTCCGTAATAGATGTAGTCATCAAAAAGGAATCAGAGAAGCTCCAATCTTGGATTGTTAGGTTGGACGAACTGACATAGATGCATGATTTTTTGATGATCTAAGCTGACAATATAATCATTAAAAATGCTCAGGATTTGGGCAAGGTAATGGATGTAATGAAGGCTTACAGAGGAAAAGCCATTACATAGAAGAAGGCATAGAATCTATTGACCTGTGTCGTCTTCCCAATTTTTGTATATTGTAGCCATTTTGGGCATTTTGTGAGCTTTGTTAGTTTTTGTAATTGACTAGGTTTATTATTAGAATGTTCCTCTTGGAATATTGTAAAGAGGCAATCATTATTGTAATGGGTAATTTTTGAGAAGATCTATATATGTAAATTTTTGTAAAGTAAATAAGATCCACAAAAATTACTTTGGGTGAACCCCTGGAGCTAGGACTACTGTGTGTGACTCTGAGTTTGAAGTGATTTTTGTTGTTCATCTTAGTTAGCTGTGTGATGTTTTGAATGAGGATGCTAATAATGGAAATTGAATGAATATTAATGAACCGGGTTTTGTTATTTTCATTCAGTGGATTGTATGTTTACTATCTTCAGCATAAACACTTAGTTTTCTTTTCATTTCATATATTAGTTTAATAGATTAGTTCTTGCATAAGGGATTGGGAAGAGGGTTAATAGAGAATGAAATCAAGATAATCTGGGTGTTGTTAAAGTTTCACAATCTTAGTAATCCAGGAATTTCTTTGTTACACCTTCTTTCTTCATCTCTACTAGTAGATGGTAGTTTGTATTCATCCCGCACTACATAATAGTTTTCATTTTAGATTGTGTGTCATTGAGTAAGTCCCCATTCATTTCCTGAGTTGTTTGAATCTTTGAGCAACTTGGTTGAACCTCTTCTACTCTCTGGTTAAGAGCATACCCATAAAAACCAAAAGACTAAATTCATTGCATATCTTTCACATAAGGGATACTGTACCTTTCAATTCAGGGGTCATTGATAGATTCCTACCATTGAGCCAGTCTGTGGTTACTTTTTTTTCTACATAAGCCAGCTTTGGGTATTTTCAAGAGTCATTTTATAAATAAATTTTAAAATAGACAAACTGTAAACCAATAGATGTCCTCTGGGAAATTGAATTGGTGATCTAGTGCTAGGCACTTGATTCTTTTCCTGAACATTTCAATAATGAAACCCTCATTATTTGCACACCTTGACACAGATGATGCTAAATGGTATGGCTCAAAGTATTTATCAAATTGTGTCCATCCCCCCTTTGTAATGATAAAGTGATGGGCTCTGGTGAGGGTAGGGAAAATGCTTCCCTTCATTTTGCATGTTAAAGCTTCTTCTTGTAATCCACCTAGTTGCCTCAGAATCTTTTCTATACCAATCTTTAGTGGCACTCTGTAAGGAAGAACATTTGGGGTTCCCTTGAAACCATAAAACCTGATGACTATGGAGACAGGGTATAAAATAAGATCATCCCAATTATAAACAATTTTCAGTTCTGGAGCATACTCCAAAGGTCTCAAGAGTCTCATAATATTTGTGCTAATTTGAGGGTTTTCTTTACATAATAATGATTTAAGCTTATCAGCAAAAGATCTATCAAATTTTATGTAGCTAGCCTCCTTTCCATCCCAAGACAAATCAACACTTCACAGTTGAACAGGAAAATCCTCATCATCCTAAAACTTAGTGAGGTCCATTTCTTCTTCAAAGAAATCAGCACTATTAAAAAAATTATATGCATCATTAAAGAGTACCATCCCATTGGCTTGAGTATCTTATTATCCTTGATTCCTATAAGACCCTCATGCATTAACTCAACAATGTAGGAAGCATAATAAAAAACTACTGATAGGTGGGGATGCAAAATATGAACAACCATAAGCATGAAGTGGATAGGCATTGTCATTTCCTCATCTTCTCCTATCACATGGCACAAAGCACTATACATTCTCCTAGCCTTGCTATTGAAATAGTCCAGTTTAAAAGGCTCTAGTGCATTTGGGCCTACAACAATCACATCCCCTATTTTATTAAAATATCCTTTCAAAGCCTCATTTATGTAGTACTCCTTCTGAGTCTAGTACACTTGTTTTAAATAGTTGAAATCAATGTCATCCATTTGAATTGAGAGGTCGCTTAAACTGAATACCTTTGTCATGCCCAAAACTAGGGCAAAACACACACACATTTTTATTTATTTTTTTGAAAAAAGGTACATAAGTACGTACAACTAACAATGGTTGAGCTAGAAGGGTGATAGAAAAAAGAGTCAACCTTTGAATTACAAGGTGAAAATGCAGATTGATTAAGGGTCAAGCCATAAACAAATGCAAAATTGGGCATCAACTTGTTCCACGGGTTATCTGAATGCTCAACTCAGGTTTATCTAACTCTGATTCCTTGATTAAAATCACAATGGTAGTTAGTGGTTTAGGTACATATGTTGATCTGGGTTGCCCTTACTTAACCTTAACCCTAGATTACAACTAATCCATCCAAGTTTAATTCCAGTTAACATTAGACATTTAGATATTGACAAGATTAAGATTGGATAACAATTTCACTATATCAATCAACTATTAATTGAAATCCAATAGCTAAAATCAAATCCATTTTCCTACCCTACTAACATCATTAATAAAATTATTTTCCTATGATAAAAAAACATGCTTTTCTAATCCATCAATTTCTAACATACGACTTAAATTTAACCTTTTCATTTAGACATTAGAAATATCTCCTAATTCAACATTTAAATTTACTTTTAATAAAAATTGAGCATAACCCCTAAATAATCACAAGGGCAATATAATCCCCCCCTTACATTGATAAGGAATAAAAAATTTAACGTCATTTAAACATTTGAATCAAATAAACAAATCCATCTCTCTATAGACTACTCAATACTTAAGACAAAATCCCTAATAATTAGATTCATAAATCTCGCAATTATAAATTAACCTAAACAACTAATGTTACATAACCCTTAAAAATGATCAATCATTATATTATTGAGTGGATCTAATATAAATTAGAAATTAGAAAACTATTAACAATCTCATCTATCATCAAAACACTTAAGGTTATGTAGTTGATAATTAAAACTACCCCATTGATTTGATATACATATATGCCTAAAACACTACACCCTAAAGGATTTAAAACAAAAAGAATTAGAACTGATATACTAATTTACTATCTACTAACTAATTGCTAATCTAACTATCTAATAACCTACTAATCCTAAATAACACTTTAAACTATCAACTCAAAAGCCGTTAACCTAATCTAACATTTTACCTTTTTACAATATAAAACAAGGACTAAGGGTTTCAAAATCTGCAAGGAAAAGAGAGAGTATAGAATGACAAGAATAGCACTAGGGGGGGGCACCATACCACCTACCCACCTCCAATTCAAATAATTTTGCATGGAAGGAAAATAACCCAAGGAGGTGGCGTGGAAAACAAGCTGGGAGATGGGAATGAAAAGTCAGCAGGGCCCACCATCCTATGCTACCATTCCCCAAGTAAACATTTCGCATGAAATGAGGAGAAGGGGGGTTTGAATTTGGGAAAAGGTCATGATAGATAGTATTTTAGGGAAGAGGATAGAAAGAAATGTGGCGTGGTTTTTGGGAGAAGAATTAACCCTCTGCATTCTCTATGCTAGCTTAGTGTGCTGACAAGACATGTGACCCCTTCTCCAATGTTTTTAAATGTAAGATTTTTTTTCTGTCATAAAGTATGAAAAAGCCAGGCTTGAAAACCAACGCATAGGAAGAATATATTAAGTTAACAAATATTAAAATGATTAAGATGAGATAGTAAGGAAGGCTACGGGGCCCACTAGCCTTTAAGTTATATGGGTTTTATAAATCTTTATTAATTAAGAGTTAGTTGATAATAGTATGGGTAAGATAGGGGTTTAGGTTAATAATTTCAATTAGGGGAGTATAATGAAAAGGGAAGGGAATATTCTCTGTAGTAAGAGAATAATTTCCTTCTCATACAAAATCTAGAGAGCATTTTGCTCTTAAAAATCTGGAAGATGTCATTGCAAATATATGAATTTTCCTTTAATTTCTTTGCTTGTTTTTTTTTGAAAGCCACATGAATGCATTGATTTATCCAATTAGTGTATTATACAAGGGGAATTATGGGTTGAATGATAGTTGCATGATATTTTAACATAGTAATCTAACATGTTCATTTGTTCATTGTTTCATGCTTCAATTTAGAGGAATAAGAATGAGGTTTTGTTCAAATGGAGATTGATTATAATGAATATGAAAATTTACAACCAACATT
>MU224942.1:216356-229486 GCA_018584345.1 Thuja plicata
CCTTCATACTAGGTTGTATTGGTCACTGATTCAACAACATATTCTGAGGGCTGATATGTTGTTGGTCACACTCCTCCTAAGTTAGAAGGCAATAGATCGATTTTAGAGGGTTTCATATGTTTTCCATATTTTCACTAACCCCATGATGCTAATACAATGATATATTGATTGTTTGTGTATGTTCCGACAGGTACCCATTTACACACGAACATCTATAAACATAATTAAGCCTCTAATTGAAATTTTCATACATAAATGTTTAAAACATAAGAATTCTTTAATCACCATGACAGAACATTCATAAAATAGTCAAGTCAAATCATAACTCAGTCTTCTCATCAATTCACTGATCTAAACATATATGATCAAAGTCAACCACCTGTTCTAGGTCTAATCCAAATCAAAATGTAATCCACACAATATAATCATCATCACATCATAATATCATGAGTCCCTGTCGGGATAACAAAAATTGTATCAATATATCGAAACATAAATTGTCAAAGTGTGATCAAATAATGAAGCTATGATGGGTCGGGGTGAGGCGTCACAACCTTTCTAATTTCATCAGCTATGACAATCAACAACACATTCCCCTCTATATCTCTTAAAACCCTGGATACTTTGTCATATGTATTGTCTATCAAAGTAAATAGGTCTATATCCATAAATACTCCATGCACTATCAATTTACCCACATCTAGATACCATATGTTGCAATCTGGAGAGGGAGCATTCCTCTAGCTATAAGCAGTCTTAAATAAATTTAAACTACTTGTACTAGTCTTGGCATCTTTGGCCCATCCACCCGTATCATACAAACCCTCCCTGACTCTAAAATGAGGGTGTGCTAGAACTATTCTCTTAATCTGGGTAGCATCTCCTGTGGACCCACTCAATTGTTGTAGAAGGTCATCTCATACATTTCTATCTTTATATTCCACCTTGCCAGCAAATTCAATCCTAGGGGCCATTATCTGAATCTAGGGCTTCTTACGAGAATGATATTTAGATTAAGATAACAATTCTGAGACCTTTTCAAATTTCAAATCTTATTGAAAGCATGAATTTATACTGTATCACAGAAGACTTACTCATTCTACAATTTTGTCGCAAAGAGCTCAATATCACTGCAATTCTGATCTTCGCTTGAATGACTTTGATGAATTATGGTAGCTTCAAGTTTAAGCAATGAATTATATGGCCTCAATCAAATCAGTCTTTCACATTGAATTGAACTAATATGGCCACACACTCTATAATCGATTCACCTGGTTCAAAACTCGCGGCTTAACATTTCACTAAGGACCATTTTAAGAACTTTTAATTTGGACCGTAGATCTTCAACAACATCTCCTTCATCGAGTGGCTCTCATTTCTTCCTGGAAATGACTATTCATTTGGGACATGTGTCAGCATGACTTGATCACTTAAATTATAGATCTCATGCATCTTCTCCTTAAGTGATCAATTCAACCGTTAGATTTATCTTAACCTGGCTACAAGTTATTTCACCTTGAGTTTACTAACTATGGATGCAACGTCATCAACTTGGACACATGTCAACACCGCTTAATGGCTTAGACACTAGATCTCATGCATCTTTTCTTTAAGCCATTAAGAAATTCGTTCGATCTCTTCAGTAACTACACCTTCTTTAACATCATCTCTGCGTTGTACAGGACCCACTCTTTTTCCACGCGTCACCACAACTTAATCACTTATCCTTTAGATGTCGATCACTTTGCCTTTAAGCAATTAAGTCGACCATCAGCTCAATTTGTACTTGCTTTATCTTTAGTTCCTTCTTTATGACCTTAGCCAGACCCACTAGGACACATGGTGTCATAGATTAATCACTTAAATGATAGATCTCGTTCACTTTTCCTTTAAGCGATTAAGTCATCTGTTAGATCTTATTCAAACTTTCCACCTTTTAATCTGCGGTCACCTTCACCTTTAGTGGAATACATGTCATCATGGATTAATGGCTTAATCGGTAGATCTTGCGCATCTTTGGGATAAGCCATTAAGTCATTCTTCATATCAAAATAAATCTATATGCACTTTAATCAACAACTGTTCATAATATCCAGACCCACCAATTGCCACATGTCAACACCGCCTAATGGATTAACTGATAGATCTTGTACATCTTAGCCATAAGCGATTAAGTCCACCATTATATCTGTCTGTGCTTTAATCTCCATCATACTGCCTATAATAGGTCCCACATCACTCCAAAGACATGCGTCGCTCAGACTTAATCTCTTAAAGGGTAGATGTCAATCATGTTGGGATTAAGCTATTAAGTCTACCGTCCAATGAAACAAGATCTACCCACTATTTAACTAAAACCCTTTCTGACCATCAGACCCACAAAAGACATGCATCATGATGGCTTAATGGCTTAAATGATATATGTCAAGAACTTCGCAAATAAGAGATTAAGAGAGCCATTAGCTCAAAACATATTAGCTCGAAAGATAATGAATTTAATAAAAACATTTGTGGACTTAGACTTAGGAATAATACGGGACCAAAGTGTTAGGTTACTCACAACTTATTGAATACAAACATTTTAAAAGGAAACCATATGAGACATGACTTTAAGAGGAAAAAATTAACATGAAATTAAAAACCATTTCGACGCTTAGGGTTTTAGGATCAAATTTTACACTTTGAGACATGAGACAAGGGTTTTTCAAGTATCCTCATAAAACTCTTTGCAAAAATAGACCAAGGACTTCATTGTTTAAAATAATTTTTTAAACAGACCTAACAATGTGAAATTTGATAACCTGGTTAACATAAGCAAGAACATAAGAGTAGGAGGTATTCCTATTTTAAAGAAACCTGAATTAGCAACATGCAAACAATGTCAAATTGGGAAAATGAGCAAATCTAGTTTCAAGAGCAAGAACTACAATACTGAAGAAGTCTTGGAATTGGTACATACTAATCTGTGTGGACAAATTGGGACAATAAGTTACACTAGAGATAAGTATTTCATTCTATTTATTGATGATCATTCCAGAATGATGACTGTTTTGTTTCTCAGAGAAAAATCAGAAGCTTTTTAGAAATTCAAATGGTACCTTGCCAAAGTTGAAAAGGAAATAGGAAATAAACTGAAGTGCCTAAGATCTGATAGAGGAGGAGAATTCATTTCTAATGAATTCAATGAATTTTTCAATGAAAGAGGAATCAAGAGACAAGTATTTGACCTTGGTACACCATAGAAAAATGGAATAGCAAAAAGAAGAAACAGATCCATCATGAATTGTGCAAGAACCTTAATGATTGAAAAGAATGTTTCTACCAAATACTAGAAGGAAGTCATCAACACTGCAATTCACACCTTGAACAGAGTTCAACTGAAGAAAGGTACTGAGAAGACACCTTTTGAATTATGGTATGGCTATAAACCTAATCTTCATTATTTCAAAGCATTTGGAAGTAGATGTTACATCTTAAAAGAAGCAAGAAATGGAAAAATTGATGTAAAAGGAGATGAAGGCATATTCCTAGGCTACTCATGTAAAAGCAAAGCATATAAATGTTTGAATCTTGCTACTCACAAAGTCATAGAGAGTGTACATGTAAGGATTGATGAGTTTGCAGAAATATTCAAAGAACAAAGAAGCAAAGAGCCTTAAGACTATAGAAACTTTGTGTACTATGAACCTGATACTATACCTAAGACACAAGCAATGGTAATTGGACAAAAATCTTGTCAACCATTGAATTCATTAGTACAAACTATGTTACAAACTGTGCAACTTGAGATGTTAGCAGAGCATACTAAGTCTTGGATAGAAGGACTCGAGTCATAGACAATGACACCCGAGTCTCAGACAATGGAACCCAAGAATCAGACAGAAGAACGAGACACAATATTTGACATGGTGAACATAGTGGTGCAAACCCAGAATCAAGAAGGAAGGATCTTTTACTTTCCAAATATATCAGAAGGCATCATGCACCTGAGAAAATAATTGGAGATCAGATAGAAGGTATAATGACAAGGAACAAAATTAAAGGTACATGTTTGCTTAGTGAAATTGAACCTAGATCTATCAATGATGCATTGAATGATGAAAGTTGGATAGAAGCAATGAATGAATAAATTGAGAAGATAAAAAAGAACAAGACCTGGACTCTTGCACCTAGACCAAAAGACAAGAATGTAATTGGTACTAAATGGGTTTTTAGAAACAAGATGAATGAAAAAGGTGAAGTTTGTATAAATAAAGCCATATTAGTATGTAAAGGATATGCTCAAGAAGAGGGTATTGATTATGGAGAAACTTTTTCTCCTATTGCAAGACTTGAACGAGTTAGAACTCTTCTAGCATATGTTGCACACAAAGGATACAAGGTATATCAAATGGATGTAAAGTCTACATTATTGAATGGAATCCTAGAAGAAGAAGTCTATATTGAGAAACCTAGAGGCTTTGTAGATCATAATAAAAGGAATATGGTCTGCAAACTGCACAAAGCCTTGTATGGACTGAAACAAGCCCCAAGAGCCTAGTATGAAAGACTGCATGGTTATCTAGTAAGTATTCAATTTCATAGAACTAATGATAATAGTAGCTTGTACATCAAAGAAGGCCCTAAAGACAAGATACTATTAGCAGAGATATTTGTTGATGATATATTATTCACTGGATATGATGATTTATGCAAAGCATTCTCTATAGCTATAAGTAAGGAATTTGAAATGTCTATGTTTGGTGAAATCAAATTCTTTTTTGGTTTACAAGTTTAAAAAATGAAGGATGGTATCTACATTACTCAGTCAAAATACATCAAAGAGATACTGAAGAAATTTGGAATGGAAGATTCCAGACCAGTTGGGACACCTATATCTACTAGACATAAGTTGTCTAAGGATGATGATTCAAAGGAGGTAAATCAGACTACCTACAGGTCCATGATTGGAAAACTACTATATGTTGTTCACACCAGACCTGATATTACATTAGCAGTTGGTATTGTTGCAAGGTTTTCAGATAATCCTAGGGAAAATCATTTGATGGCTATCAAAAGGATTATGAGATACCTTAAAGGTACTGAAGATTATGAATTATAGTATAAGAAAAGAGGAAAATTTGACTTGAGAACTTTTACTGATGTTGATTGGACAGGAAGTGTTGGCAACACAAAGAGCACAAGTGGTGGAGCATTATTTCTTGGAAAGAGGTTAGTCTCCTGGACTAGCAAGAAATAAAACTGCATTTCTCAGTCTACAGTAGAGGTAGAGTATGTTGCTGCAGCAGTCAATACATCAAATATCATATGGTTCAAACAGATATTGTCAGGTATGAAGGAATAAATCAAAGAATGAGTTATCATTTACTGTGACAACACTAGTTCTATTAACATATCAAAGAACTAGGTGATGCATACCAAGACCAAACATATTGCAATAAAGTATCATTTATTGAGAGAATTGGTTCAGAACAAAGAAGTAAGGTTGGAATATGTGAATAGTAAAGAACAAGTTGTAGACATATTCACCAAGCCTTTACCTAAGGATACATTCTTGTATCTCATAGGAAAGCTAAGGGTGATTCCCCTAACTGAGGCTCACTAAAGAGTAGTTTAGTGGTGCATCAACTGAGCTACAAAATAGATCAAACATGTTGATGCAGATTGTCAGAGCTCATTGCATATGAATCAGTACATTCAGGTACATTATAAATTAATTGATATCTCATTTGGTGTCTTTGGCATTGGTTGTCAAAGAGGGAGAGATTACAATATATCATAATGATCATTGAAAGAGGGAGAGATTATTGTATGACAACAAAGATTACTAATGGAGAGATTGATGACAGAGAAAGAATTTTATCAGAGACATAAACAGATGTAAGAGGGAGAATTATTGATAGAAGGAGTCTTATGGATGTGAATCAAAATGAAGCTATAGAAATTAATAAAATTTGATTCATCTTACTGTTGCTCTAAAATTCTTTGTATTATGACATGTTGTGTTGCCATCAATGCCAAAGAGGGAGATTGTTGATGACAATTATTCAATTGTGTATTGTCATTGATGTTACACATGTATATGCACTTATGTAGTGATGTTACACAAATCTCTTCATCCAAACCGAGCACAGTTAGTGTATGCTAATTGATCTCAGTGTTTTCCAAGCTCAGTCAGGTATTGAAGAAATTTAGTTCTTACCGAGTTCACTTGAGCATTACAGTGTTGGTCGGGTGTTGAAGAATTTTAGTGTTGACCAAGTTAAATAGTTAGTGTCGGCCGACTAACAGATGATTAAATTTTATGTTTAATTGGGAATATAAGGCTGACAGATTTAATGTTTTATTATTTAGTTAGACGGTTATAGAGGTCAACTTGACAAGGTCCATTATATATTTATATTAGGTCAAGTTTGGATTAAAAATTAGAAGGAATTGAATTAGTGGATGAACATGATATGAAGAATAGAGGTGAAAGTAGATGAGATTTTGATTAAGGACAAATCATCCAGACAGAGCTGCAATAGTACATTTGATCAGTAAGGATCTATTTTACAAATAGAGCAAGATTTGAATTAGCAAAGATAGTTGTATGTACAATCAAGTCAATCCATTGTTACTTTCTAACAATTGTAGCAGTGATTCAAATCATTTAACAGAGTAGACTTAACAGTCTTTTGTAAATCCTCTCACAAGGTGACATTTCTATATTGCAGTGTTTAAAGACCTCTAACAAGGCACTCCTTATAGGGTGATTAAATCCTCTAATAGGGTCACACCTAACAATGTGTTATTGTAACCTTTAACAAGGTTGGCTCCTAATAGGGCTCACTTCAGAAGAGTGAAAATTAGTAACTAGTTGCAATTGGTGGTTTTTCCCATATTGGGTTTCCACGTTAAATCTTGGTGTCATCTGTGTTCATTCTATTCATTTTATGTTTTATGTTTCTGAACATAATCTCTAAAAGGATAATTACTTTAAATATCTCAAGATTGATTGGTTCTCCAAGTTACACCAGAATATCTTAATTGACCAAGTGACAGTGATATATTGTTCAAGACATCTAAGGGACTTGGATTTGTTTTGTAGTAACTGAGTCACCCCTCCCCTCTCAATTACTCATCTCATTTACAACAAGGGAATGGGGGGAATGCTTTATTTTTGGAAGATTCATGGGGTGCCCTTGCTCCTCTCATTTTTATTCTGAATAATGACCCATCTATAGAACATATTAAAAACAATAGGCGCTTATATGTTAAGGATTATATAGAGGTAACAAATAACAACCTGGCCTTAGGATGGAACTAGAAATCCCTGGACAATTTGGGACTACCAAGCATATTCAAAAAAGATTTAGAAGAAAACTTAAAGTATAGGAAAATTAATCCATCTACTAATGCAGATAGAATAATATGGGCCAAATCCAAAAATGGTGAGTATAATACCAAATATGGATATGTCACTCTATCTAATGTGTCTCCCACTAGAACAAAGCTCAGAATTGATCTTTGTTGGAATAAATATTTCCTATCAAAATTTGTCATGTTTACATGGGCGGTCGCGCAACATAGAATTTTGACTGCATAATGGCTCCAGAAATTGGGTTATTATATCCCTTCTAGGTGTGCACTATGTGGTAAAGCATGCAAAACCATTGATCATATCTTCATAGATTTTTAGTTAATGTATTAATGCTGGACATGGCTAACCCAAAAATTAAATTGGAAAACTACCTTCTCCAATAATATAGATGATTTTCTTAAATACTAGCCCGAAAAGAAAGATTCTGGTATGTTTGGTAAGATTTGGGTTATTGCTCTTTCCATTTTAATCTGGGAACTTTGGAAGGAAAGAAATAGAAGAATCTTCAAAGATAATAAAATGGCGTGTGACCAATTTTTAAATAAAGTAGAAGCATGCATAGTTTAAGTTATTAACAATCATAATTCGATGGGAAGAAGAGATATGCAAATCACCCAAGATGATGAAAGATTAAAGAAACTCTGGTTCGGGCTAAAAATTCCCTTTGTAGGACAACAAGGATTAGACAAAAAGACCCTTAGGGGTAATTGTGTATGGATACTACCTTCCTCTGGATGGTATAAACTCAACTTTGATGGTGCCTCAAAAGGAAATCTAAGTAAGGTTGGGTTTGGATGTTGTATTCATGATGATATAGGAAAAATGATAGCATATAAACATGGTGACTTAGGGATTGCCACTAATAATATAGCTGAATGTAATGCACTTATTGAAGGCATACTTTTGTGAAAAACACTAAATTTAGACTATATTGAAATAGAAGGGGACTCATCTCTAATTATAAATGCATTCAGAACTGGAAACACTCAGAACTGGAGATTGAATGGATTAGTAAAAAGAGGAATGAATCTGCTATCCTTTTTTAACCATTTCATTATTAATCATATATTTAGGGAAGGTAATCAAATTGTTGACTCTTTATCCAATAATGGTGTAGATGGAGGGTACGAAGAAATAATCTATACTTAATAACAACAAAATAAAGAGAATCAGAATAACAGTCTATTAACAATAATAATAATTATTACAAATATATAAAAATAACAAAGCACAAGTTAAGAAACTATTTGACCTTTTAGTAATATGGGAGAATATAGTATATCAAAGATACATTCCACTATATTTAATAACACTTTATAATAGCCACTAATCTAACAAAGAATACAATGTAAAACACATAAGAGTAATTTGTAAATTATACTATAACTCAAACTGTCAATCCGTGATAATTTACACCATCATAACCTCTATACTCCTTAATAATAAAGCTGTAGATGAAGGGTATGAAGTAGCAATCTATACTTAATAAAAAAATTAAGAGAATCAGAATAAAAATACTATTAAAAATAACAATAATAATTATTACAATAATGGAGCAGACAGTATATCAAAAAGATACATTTTGCTGTATTTAATAACACTCTATAATAGCCACTAATCTAACTAAGAATATAATGTAAAATACATAATAGTAATAACAGATGTAATATAAACAAAATATGAAATAATATAAACAATATTGAAGGAAAGGAATCGACAGAATCAAGGAAGACCAATAATTTCACTTCTCTCTTTATCAATAACGCAGACTTATCTTAAGAAGGGCTATATAAGGAGAAAAGTATTAAAACAAGATAAGGATATCTTACAAGAAGATTGATGGCTACAACAATAAAACTGAGATGTACTAAAAATAAGATAGCCTTCGATGGAAAGATTACTACCAAAAGGATTTAAAATATGATGCTAGCTACTTATGATATAACTGTAAGGGTTGTTTACATCATTCTGGGGAGTGAATTTATTGAGAATGATAACAGTCACAGGGTTAACTCAGACATCCCAATGATGTTTATTTCTTTAGCTCTACATGTCGATCTTGATATTCGGGACATTGAGAGGTTATGTAGGAAAGTTTTTAAAAGGAAGTACCTTGTTGATCTTGGTAAGGTTATAGCTAGTATTGAAGATGATTTGAAAATTCCTAAACCAAGAGATTATCAGCATTACAAAGGAATAGATAGAAATATCTCATGCTCTCCTATAATGATGGTTGAGGATAGAAACAAATATATTGCAAAGTTTCCAATAATAAGGAGGAATTTGGGTTTTCTGTTTACTTTTATGCATATCAGACCCACTAGAGAACCGAACTGGTTTGAGAAATTTGTAATAGAGGATGAAGTGGGACTTATTATTCATTGTGATGAAATGTATGAAGAAGAATGAGTAATAAAATTTGTGTATATTTATGCTTCAATAAAACCCTAGAAGTTAAAAAGAATTACATTCTTAATGAGAAAATAAAAAGTCATTTATGATTTAACAAATATATAGGATGTATGTATATGTTAATGTGTGGCATTTATCCATATGTTTATATATAGATATGTTTTCATATAGGTGAAAAAGCTATAAATGGGTTTTTGTTTCCCCCTTATGAATGTCAATATTAATCAACTAAATAAAAAGTAGGAATCTTAGAATGAACGAAGCAGAAATAGTAGTATGATAATAAATAATTACCAATCATGAGTATAAAGGAACAATTATGAGGTATATAATTATGACATTCTCGATGAATGTGGTATCCACCTTTAACACATAGCACGATTAAATAATGTAGAGATAATATGGGAAGAATAATTAAACAATAGGCAACAAATCACTACCATATCTTTAATCATTAAGAGATCACAATTATTATTACAGTTAACTCAAATGGTAATCATCACACATTAATAAAGTTAATGGGTTTATTGAGTTAGGGAAGAATAAAAAAAAGCATAATCCTTTTTGAAATCACATTCTGACTATAAATTTAAACAAATAGGTTTTCATCTGCATCGTAAACAACCAGGAGCTCGAAGGTAAGGTGTGTAGTAATAAGTCAGTTCTTTGTGTTTATCCCTTATAGATATAGACTAATCTAGGTGTCTATAATATAAAAATATATACCAATGTGCAGACCTTCCATGTCAAACAAACTAGAGATATGGCTTTCCTAGGTAAGATCACACCAGAGTAGTGGAATAAGATTTTAAAACCCATGGATGATATGGCAAGAAGGACTATGGAATGAGTGATAGATGATGCAAATTTTGACTATGGTTTTACATTATGAACTAATGGAGACATTGTAGGGGTTTTTATATCATGTTTATTAAGAGTTGGATATAGTAAGGCAGGAACCATAGAACTAGGTAGGAATCTCTTCATAGACAAGATTCTATGTGGTTTGGAGGCAGTGGTCAGAAGTATCAATTTTAGGCAAATGGTTTCATTTCTTGAAGACTATATGAAGGAGGCCATAGGGAGTCTTGAACATGACTGTAAGGTTCTGTGTAGGCCATTCTTGGTGTTTAAAGACCTAGAAGCCTTTGAAAATCACTGGGAAGAGATCAAGAGAAATCTTCATTTTTTAATAGTATGGAAGCATGCCAGAATTTCAATGGAGGCCAACTGGCTTCTCTATTAATTTGAAGTTGAGGGCTTTAGTGTTCCACCAACGGCCAATCAAATTAATATAGAGCAACTGCAGAGCGACCCACCAATCTTCATCAAAAAAGGTTGGATGAGAAAAAGTCCAAGTACCAAAGCTGGAAAACGACATGAGATGGAAATGGAAGATGAAGTCCCGATTCTCAAAAAAAGGAAGGAGGAGATTGAAACATCATAGTCTGTAAATATGGTTTGTTAAGGAAATAGACAGTATAGGCTATTAGACTGGTAGTAACTTTTAATTAAGAACTTTGCAAGTTATAAAACCTTAACTATATATAGAATAGATGTGAGATACATATCCCAAATAGTTGTTTATTAAATATGAACATATGATAATGTTACTATGAAGTGTTTCTTTATAATATCAGTTTGAATAGTATATGTAGGAATTTCCTTTCATTCAAGGCATATATGTGAAAAGAATGGGTATTGTGAGGCATATATATATATATATATATATATATATATATATATATGCACACACACACACATGTGTGTGTGGGTGTATATATATACATATATCTATATATATTCATATATATATTTATATATATCTTTATATATGAACATATTGTTAGAATCTATTGATATTCATATCTATCCATATAGATGCACATAAATTCAAACAAAAAATGTAGGTATTTATCCAGATGGATGCATCGTAGGATGTTAAATATGCAGGTTTTGTAAATAAAATTGTACACTAGTGAAATACGAATTGGAATATGGAGGGAACATAATACAAAGGTATTAATCAAATTCTCATGGATTAGTTAAACATGTACAAATAGAGACATATAATAGATACCCATAATATATGAAATCATAGTAGACTCATGATGCTAAGTGTCAATAGCAAAATAGGTAATTATGATAAATAGGTTAATTATAACAAATAGAGGTAGGAGACAAGTGCATTTATAATCCTGAGTATACAAAGTAATATTCAATTTTAGGTCAGTAATATAGGCAATAGGAATATGACTAATGGAAGTAAACAGATGCATGAATCTTACTTTTTACCCTAAAATATTGTAACCGTAGTATTTTTGTTATATAAATATAGGCTACTATACTAGAAATATTTCAAAAAGAGATGACATATAGGAATCTTAAGATGGGAGATATCATGGTAATATCTTACCTTGAACTCAAAACATACCAGTATGGGATGACTTCAGGTAAGGAATTACCAGGAAACCATTATCTCATGGCTGTGGTTTTTGTATTTTTTTTAAACATTAAATTACATACAAACATGTTTTTAGAAGCTTAGATCACGGATAAGGCTAACATACACAATAAACATATTTAATAACACATATTTATATACTTATATGTATATGTGTGTGTGTGTGTGTGTGTGTGTCTATACATACATGCCCACCTCTCTCTCTCTCTCTCTCTCTATATATATATATATATAGGTATATTCTGTGCAATGGCAGTTTTGTACAATGGAGGATATAGAGGTGGGCATATATATATATATATATATAGGTGTGTGCTTATTAACAGCTTAGTCAAATAGTATTTTATTCATGTTATAATGTCCTGATTCTGAGAGTTATGCTTCTTCTTGCTAGCTATGTTGTATTATTAACCTTTTATTTCGATTCTTATGAATCATTAAGGAGGACCAATACTAAGTTTCCTTAAAATGAATGGGCTAAAATAGATAGGATAGAGATTATATGCATTCATAAACATACTTTATATTTGTTAAACAATAGAATATTACTGCTTACTGCTCTGTTGAAAGATTGGCAATACTGACCTTTGTAGGGGATGTAATTCAGAGGAAGTGGATGTAAGATGCTAATAGACATAAAATTTGTGCATCATAGCAGTTTTGAACAATGGAGGGTGAAAAAAGATATGCATGCATGCATATATATATATATATGTATATATATATATGTATATATATATGTATGTATATATGTATGTATATATGTATGTATGTATATATGTATATATATGTATATATATGTATATATATATGTATATATATATGTGTATATATATGTATATATATATATATGTATATATATATGTATATATATATGTATATATATGTATA
>MU224942.1:231124-268673 GCA_018584345.1 Thuja plicata
ATATATATATATATATATATATATATATATTGTAATAATTGAGTATCATGATTTAGAATTTGCAAAGTGACCACATAATTTGTAACTTAGAATTAAGAGGTTTTTTAAATGCATATATTTTGTACCAAATCTTTTGAAACTATTTTCTAAAGTGATCTATGCATGGAAAACCTTTGAATGTTGTTTTAAACTAGAATTTTTCAATCTATGTAGATTATTTATTTAGCAATGTGCATGTTAACAATATCATTCGATATCTGTTTGACTTCAACATTAAGGAACCACTTAACTACTATATATAATTTTTGAGGTCTAAAACTTGGTTCTGGTTCTTATATATCTTTTGTTATATGTTATCCATTTATTACAAAGAGAAAATGTTGCAATTAAATTGGGCTTACCATTATTTTATAGGATGGTGAGTGGAAAGTTGGATAAGAATACATTTTCTCTTTTTGTAAAGACACAAAATGTATGTTTATCTAATCTTTAGATAGTATAATTCTTGTAGAATAAGATGTATATTAACAAGTTTTCCTGAGATTTTTGGGAGTGATTATGGATTACCTTGAATGTATTGCATGTCCAATAATTAGTTAGTAGTTGTAGATGATGGAAATGAGGATCTATCTTTTCAGATCTTTTCAACATCCAAAAACAGAGGCATTCTAATGAAACCACATGCAAAGCATAAAATAGATGAAAGCACACACATGCATTCAAAATAGAACCTCACTCCATTTCCCTCTTATCTGTCAAGATCTTGTGTTTGAATATAGATGTTATCATAAGCACATACACAAGAAGCTATGAAGAACAAAGATTCAAAGATGAATTGATCAAAAAGATGCAAAATGCAAGAGAAACTAGGATGTAAAATGAAATAGAATGCAAAGATTGCTAAATCACTATAATGGATGCTAAGAATGAAAATGATTGATGTAAGGAAATAATGTAGGAGTCAAAATAAGAAAGGGCGTTGATTAAATAGATGTCCTCATGGTGAATCTATTTTGTAGGAATGAAAGTGGGATAAAAGATTGGACATGACATTGCAAATGTGTTTATACCACATGTAGCAGGTGGATGTAGAAAGTGGTAGTGGAATATTATTGTATGGTCCTAGAAAGTTAGCACCCATTCTAGATTCTTGTATTAGGACCTATAGCCTCCACTTTGGTGATTTTGAGGTCTTTTTTTCTATTATGCTTGATCCTGACAACTTGTAATTCAAATTTTAGCCTTTTCTCATCATCTTGATTCCCTAGCCCCACTTTGGGAATATGTTTTGAAGTACATAGAATCTTAAATGCTATGTAATCGAGTACATAACATCCTAGCCATTATGTACCTTTGAAAATGGGCTCAAATTGGGTCCAAGGCCCTATGTTGGTGTTTTGGAGGCAAATCTCTCTTTGTGGTCGGTCTAGCTCAATTTTCAATCCTAAAATTATGGAGTAAAATATATAAGCCCTATATCTATCCTCACTCTTTAATCCACAAGCACTCTCAAGTTATCAAGTGAAATAATTTATGATCAAGTTTTCAAGAGCATTCAAGCATTCAAGGTGAATTCAAGATCTCAAGTGAAAACATTCTTCTTTAATTATATCAAGGCAATCTTCTTGAAGTTGGAGCAAGCTTTTCTGTCCCATGGTGTCCAATTAGTAGATCTCTCAATCAAGCAAGAAGATCCATCTATATTCTCTCTATCCATTCATCTATTTCTCTCTCCATTCTTGCAAGTGTTATCAAGCATACCAACAATAAAGATCTAGGAGTGGAATTCATAGATCCATGCATATGTGAAGAAATCCTTGATTCTACATTTCATTCACAAGGTCAATATCTAAAAACATTCTTCATGAATTTGCGCAATACATGAATTTAGGGTTTTTACCAAGGAAACCCCCTTTAGATAATTGTTTCCCCATTTTTCTATGTGCAAGAATTGACTACGAACCCATAGTTGCAGATCTAGATCATGCAGTGTTAGGAATAATAGTCCACAACACAACTGAGAGGGGGGTGAATCAGTTGTGAGACAGATTATTAGACATTAAAATTTATAAATAAAATTTTCATCCAAATGATAACATAGTAAATGCCAACACAATAACACAATCCTTTGTTTTTTAGGAAACCCTGTTAAAGGTAAAAACCCTGGTGGGAATTAGCACCCACAAATATTGTACTGAGAGTATAGTATCCCTGTTAAAAGATTTATCCCTGTTAGGAGCTTATTGATGCATTAAAGTACATAGTTCCTATTAAAGGAAAAACCCTATTAGGTGTCAAGAGTAATAGTGGGCTCACTTCCCAGGCACACTACCTTAAGAAGGTTAAATCCACCCTCAAGACTTACAGTCTGAAATACAAGTGTATATAGAAAATATGCAATCCAGTGAACTGTCTAATAACAACTATCTTTGCTTGGTCAGTTCCAATGAAGTAACATAATCACAAACTCTACCCTATATCCAACAAACAATCAAGCTCACATCTTCCACACTTCTCTATCTTATATTTGCCTCTTACATATATCTTTTTAAAATAAAAGATCTCTCATATATACGCTATTACAATAATTAATTAGGTCAGCCATTTAAGCTTTCCCAAAATACAAATAATTATTTAACCCCTTGCTAAGATACACATGGTACTCATCAAATATAATCCAAGATACATAATCCATGCTTGCAATCCATAATACATGTTACATCCCTAAATTCAGCCCCAAATAGGTCTCTTCCAGAACACATGCAACAACTGATGTCACCAACAGTCATACAACTAGAGAAGCATAAAAAATATTTTTTAACATGTCTTTTTCCATCCCTTAAGCTTGAATAACCTGAATCCACATCGCTCATAAGTTATACTAAAAAAATAGAGACTAACTCTATCAAAGATCACTATCACCGTCCAGTCTTCACTAAAACATATGAACTCATCTAATACACACTATTAAGTCATGTGACCTTAGGAATAAGATCAAAATACATTTATTTATACATCACTATCTTCACTCATTCTGAAGAATCCGTACAGTACCTATAGACCTCTGCCAATCATCAAGAAATAGTAATAACCAATCTATTCTACCTCCATAGAAACATATGTTGACATCAGTGACAAAACATGAATACCAACAACATCATCATGAACCAATTCCAACCATATCTCCCTTTGGCATTGATAGCAACATATGGGAAAATCCATCAACCCAAAAGTACTCTCTCAATACAATCTTCTCAATATCCTCAACATAAGTCTCCCTAAATAGCAGGGATTTTCTCATAGAATCTCTCCCCCTTTGACAACAATGGAAAAGGGTGCCATAAATTTTCTTCTCTCTTTTGCAAGGTGCAACTTTTTCAAATCTTCATGTGTGTAATAACTAGGTGCAAAATCACCCAAATATGTTCTATAATGTTCCTGTGATCACTCCCCTTGAGGAGTAGATCCATACATTAAGTCCAAAAAATGATATAGCTCTGAAAGCCACTGGACTGATGTATTCCTATACCAATTTTGTTCTTTCAAGGAGGGTCTTGCACCCCAAGCATACCTCTGAGATACTCAAAGGAATCCTTTGGCAAAGGTTTTGTAAATATATCTACTATATGTTTCTTTGTGCTGGCATACTCCAATTTGGTCTCCTTCTCTGCTACCTTCTCCCTTAATAAATGATACTTAATCAAAATATGTTTATTCTTTGAATGCATTGCTGGATTCTTTGACATGTTCAATGTGCTAGTTTTATCACAATGGATAACCATTAGCTCTTTAAAAATTATTCCAATGTCCTTCAACATTTGTTTCATCCAAACAATCTGTGTACAATTTATAGCAAAAGCAACATACTCAGATTTAGCAGTAGATTGAGCTATACAATCCTGCTTCTTACTTAACCATGAAATCATCCTTTTTCCAAGAAAAAACATTCCTCCACTTGTAGTCTTTCTATCATCCACACTACTTGCCCAATCAGCATCAGTATATCCATGTAAGATAAAATCATCTAATTTTTGAAACCATAACCCATACTCTATATTTCCTTTCAAGTATCTAAATTTTTTTTCACACTAGCAAGGTGTGTCTCTTTAGGATCTGCTTGATATCTTTCCACAATTCCAAATGTAGCAGCAATATCTTCTCTGGTGTAAGTTAGATATTGTAGACCTCCAATCATTGATATGTACTTTGTCTGAAAAACACTCTGATTTTCATAATTATTGGTAAATTTTTAACCAATCACAATGGGTGTCCCAATAGGTTTACAATCTTCCATTCCTAATTTCCTCAACATTTCCTTAAGATACTTGGTCTAAGAAATGAAAATACCACTCTTATTCTGATTAATTTGCAATCCAAGGAAAAATTTCATCTCACCAATCATTCACATTTCAAATTCATTTTCCATCTCTTTAGAGAATGTTTTACTCATCACATCCTTTCCTCCAAAAATGATATCATCAACAAAAAATTCTATGATTAGAATTCCATCTTCAGTAGTTCTTAAGTACAAATTATTGTCTAGATTAACTTTTCTGAAGCCAAGATGAAGTAGATACCTATCCAGTCTTGCATACCATGCTCTTGGTGCTTGTTTAAGTCCATACAATACTTTCTTCAACTTACAAACCATGTCTTCATCTTTTGTTAAAGGAAATCCATAAGGTTTCTCAATGTATACCTCTTCCTCTAGATCTCCATTCAAAAATGTAGATTTCACATCCATCTAATATACCTTAATATCTTTATGTGCAGCATAAGAAAGAAATAATCTCACTGCTTCCAACCTAGCAACATGAGCAGATGTTTATTCAAAGTCTATGCCTTCTTTTTGCGAGTAGCCTTTACAAACCAGTCTTGCTTTATTTCTTACCAATGTTCCTTCCTCATCCATTTTGTTTCTGAAAGCCCATTTAGTTCCTATAAAATTCTTGTTTTTAGGTCTTGGAACCAATTCCCAAGTGTTTTTTTTTCTTTATCTGTTCTAATTCTTCTTGCATAGCTTTAGTCCAAGGTTCATCTCTACATGCCTCATCAATAGATTTCAGTTTGACTTGAGAAATCAAACAAATTACAACTCTTAATTTAGATCTTGTCATCATTCCTCTATTTGCATCTTCAATAATTTGATCTTCAGGATGGTTTTCTTAACATACCTCAGAGTATTAGGAATTTCAGTAGAATCATTTGAATCATCTTGACATACCTTAATCTCACAGTCAATATCCAAAGGTTCTTCTTGATCTGTAGTAACTTCCTTGATCTCTATATTCTGATTACAATCATACATTCTCTCTTGAATCTGGAACTTCTCATCAATCCTCACATTAGTACTTTCAATCATCTTCCTTAATCTCAGATTGAAACATTTATAGGCTTTTCTCTTAGTGGAATATCCAAGGAAGATCCCTTCATCACTTCTAGCATCAAAATTTCATATCTCATCATCTATCTTGATATAGCATTTAATACCAAATATTCTAAAATATTTCATAGTAGGAGTATGATTAAACCATAATTCATAAGGAGTCTTACATGTACCTTCTTTGATTTGAATTCTATTCAAAGTATACACAATAGTACCAATAGCTTCTCTCCAATGAAAATGTGATATATTTCCTTCCAACAACATAGTTCTAGTAGCATCTAATATTATTCTATTTCTTTGCTTTGCTATCCCATTCTATTGTGGTGCCCTGGGAGTAGATGTTTTTATGTATATTCCATGTTCTTTGTAGTAGGTATTGAAAAAATCTGAAGTAAACTCCCCACCTCTATTTGATCTCAAACATTTTATCTTTAAGCCTAATTCATTCTCAACTTCTGCTTTGAATATTTTGAAATTGTTAAACGCTTCTGATTTCTCTCTTAAATATATAATCCATGTCATTCTAGAAAAGTCATCAACAAAAAAGTATAAAGTACCTTTCACCATTGTAAGATCTTGTTCTTGTAGGACCACACAGATCTGTATGTGGGTATGTGCACCAAGTTGTGGACCAAAAAAGTGGACACATCTTTAAAAAAAATTCAAATTTCATATAACTTGATCGGGTTATTGAAAATTTGAAATTGTTCTAGGCTTGGTAACCAAGCCTAGAAAATATTATAAAAAAACTCAATCTGTCTTGAACCCGATTGGGTTTTTAAATTTCAAATAACCCGATCAAGTTCTGAAAATAAAAAAGTACTTCTAAACCTGATCAGGTTTTGAAGAAGTAAAAACTATGCATTTTATTCTCCATTGCCTGAGCGGGTTATGAAGAAACTAAAATAGGCTTTTCATCTGGAAGCCATAACTTCCACATACGGAGTCTGATTGACTCCATTCAAAAAGCGTAGGAAATATCTTGAGACAATCTAACACATGAATAACCTAAAATAATCTTTAGTCATAAACATTTTTTTCCATCCATTTGAATCAAGTAAGGTATAAAATAGGTACTCATTAATCTCTCTCTCTCTCATCACGTGTTAGGACCCCTATGAATGTTAAAACTAGGGAAAAATGAAAAGAGCACTCACGAGAATGAGAGAATGCACTTGTAATGTTGAACCATCAGAAGCATAGATCATGACATCTAGATTAGCCAATGCTTTGCCTGAGATTTTCTGAAGAAACCCAATCTCCTCTTCTACACTCTCACTTTGTTTTGCTTCCTCTGCATGCAAGATTTCAATCTCTTTTTGCATTCTTTGAATTGTTACCAATTTCTTCTCACTCTCTACACACAATGATGAAATTTAATCTCTCAGGGCTTGGATAATTTGACCCAGTTGATTTCCCCCCTCTTCTCACAATAATCTCATCTCTTCTCACAGATTTTCAGTAATTCAAAATTGTTTCTCACCCTCTTCCCTAAGTATTTTCTTTTCTTCCTTCACCCCATGAAGTTCATATAAAAGACATGTATGGTAATATTCATAGTATTTAGGATGCACAAATTGGTAACAATTAGAGTAGAAGGAATCAGGAAATGCACACCCTTCTTCACCAAACTATATAGATGGGCAACTTGAAATACATCTGGAAGTAGAGTTGCTCCCTTCGCTTCGGGCCATTGCAAATTAGCAAAAGTTTTGTTCTCTTCCCTCCAGCAAAATATCTTATTTCAATGGCTACCCATGAATTTTTTTAAATGGCTACTTGGTTGCCTTTGCTTCTTTCAATGGTCATCCATGATTTTTTCTGAAATCTTCCAACCTTTCGTACATAGTTATTACAATTTTATATCCTCATAGTACATAGGTGTTTCAAGTGAGTGAAATAGAACAATAAATTAATAAAATATTAGAAGGTACACCTTATCACACATTAGGACCCCTAGGAAGTCCCTGTGACCCCTTTCGACACATTGGAACTCTCAAGTGTGTCCCAAGAGGTCATAGGACCCCTTGGGACACACTTGATTGTTCTAATGTGTCAAAAGGGGTCATGGGGACTTCCTAGGGGTCCTAACACGTGATAAATCATAATAGGACCCCTAGGAAGTCCCCATGACCCCTTTTGACACATTAGAACATTCAAGTGTGTACTAAGGGGTCTTACAACCTCTTGGGACACACTTGAGTGTTGAAATGTGTTAAAAGGGGTCATGGGGACTTCCTAGGGGTCCTAACGCGTGATAAGGTGTACTAGGACCCCTAGGAAGTCCCCATGACCCCTTTCAATAGATTATAACACTCAAGTGTGTCCTAAGGGGTCCTATGACCCCTTCAGGCACACTTGATTGTTCCAATGTGTTGAAAGGGGTCATAGAAAGTTGCATGACAGACCTTCTTGCAAACATCTCCAAAAAATTCAAACTTCTTCATACATTGGGCCTTGCAAATCCAATTCTCACATGTCCTCCATGATGACATTTCTTGGGACAAAGATGACCATAAATTAATTTTTCTTTTCATTTCTTGGTACAAAAGCTCATACTTCCATCGCCATACCTCCTTAAATCATGAGATTTGGTAACAACATGTCCAACATCATCTAGATGTTTAGGAAAGTATAGTGGTATTCCATTACCAACATACCCATTATCTATCAAATGCTTTATGATATCACTCCACATTGGAGAATTGTCTGAGACTAGCTTGGCATTTCCAAAGATATACAAACCAATTCTAGCCCTAGAAAGGGTAACACAAGTTATGTTTGGAATGTTAAGAAATCCTATATTTTTTGACATTTTTACATTCAAATTAGGAATTCAATGTTTCTTACGAAAGAAAACAATATGATATTTCTCTCTTGTCCCTGGTCAAGAGTATATTTTCTAAGAATTGAGCTCTGAGTTCTAGATCCTAACCTTGCTAACTTTTCTCATATTCATATATTCCCTCCAAAAATTGATCCAGAGATCTGTTAGTAAAGCACACTATGAGAATGGGACCATAGGAATTTGAAATATTATGAAGCAAATACTTTACAATTTGCAACCTGGTAAATGTTTTTCTAGTGCTAGGAGGTCCCTGAATAATGGCCAATTTTTTGGTGAGCCAATGGTTAATGGCCGCCTTCTGACTATCATCAATAGAATCACATTTGCAGACTTGTTTCCAATCAAAATTATATTCATGATGAGTTTTTTCGACTTCCAGATAAACTAATTTCTCTATAAATAGAATATTGAATGAAAGAACAAATTCTACACCATCTTTACCTCCTCTCATCCCCACATATTCAACAGAGTTATAAACCTAGAAATTAGAGGACCCTTTCTGCTGAACAAACTCCAATTTTTTCTTGTAGCTCCCTCTAATTTGATTCACACACTCCCTATAAGCTTCGAGTAAATCTTCTCTTATAACCCTGAACTAGGTGTGTAAATAATTGTATACATTCTCATATGGCTAGTTGAAATTTTCACGTCAAGTTGACTAACCCTAGTTGATATTTAGGTTGATATTAGGTTGATAGCTAGTTGAAATTTTCACGTCAAGTTGACTAACCTTGATTTTCTGATTTTTCATTGCCATGTAAGGGCATAGTTTGGCCTCTCTCTCTCTCTCTTTCTCTCTCTCTCTCTCTCTCTCAAAGAGAGAGAGAGAGCATACTCATTTTCCTATATGTTGCATGTAAGGGAAATAATGAGTACCTATTTTATACCTTACTTGATTCAAATGGATGGAAAAAAATATTGATGACTAAAGATGATTTTAGGTTAATCATGTGTTAGATCATTTCAAGATCTTTCCTATGCTTTTTGAACCGAGTCAATCAGACTCCATATGTGGAAGTTATGGCTTCCGAAAGAAAAGCCTATTTTAGTTTCTTCATAACCCGCTCGGATTATGGAGAATAAAATGAATAGTTTTTACTTCTTGAAAACCTGATCAGGTTTTGAAGTACTTTTTTTCTTTTCAGAACCCAATCGGGTTATTTGAAATTTGGAAACCTAATCGAGTTATGGCTCGGGAAGAGGCTTAAAAAATGACCCAAAGGCTTGGAGGCTCATTTCCCTCCATTTTTGTTTGTTTAGACATTTTTTCATCTTGTAAGATGAATTCTTGATTTTATCTTCATCAGGTTTACAATTTGTCAACTGGGTAGCTTTATAATTTTCACCATAATCTCATACGTCTTCTTAGCTTTCTAACCATATAATTTTTTTCTATTTTTGGACAACATTAGCATAGTAAACTTTAATTTTGTTTACGAGTGTCTTGATTGTCCTCACAGACATATGTCAACCATTTTTTTAATAAATTTTGATATACTTGATCAAATTACAAATAAATTACATATTATTGTTCTAAACTTGATTCTATACACTTCAAAAAAAAAATTCATTTTCAATTATTTTGATGCAAGTTATGCCCAGCGCACGAATAGGTACCAAATTTTCAAGATGCGATCAGTTCAAAAAATAACAGAAAAAATACTAATCAGAAAATTACAAAATAATACAAAACTTCTAGATCTCACTCTTACCTATCATCCTACCAAAGAGATTTAAAAAATACTGAATATAACTATATCTTTTGTACTGTGCACAGAAAAAACTATGTTATGTTTTTCCAAAAAAATTAGGAACATGTTTTCGTGCACGCAAGGTTTGAACCTCTTAATCTTATCGATTTTTTTTTTTAAATAGTGTTTTAGAAACTAGATTCAGAGTACTAAATTTTTTATTTTTACTCATCTTCTTATTTTGAGTGCATGACCTTCAAACTCCTATACCAAGTTCAGGTTTACCCGATTTCAGAAAAAATGTGTCCACTTATACCCCCCTTTTTGGTCCACAACTTGGTGCACATACCCATGCACTAGATCCAACTTCCCTTTTGCTAAGTAAGATTTGATTTTAAAACTACTTCTAGTCTACTTCCCCATTACACATTATCTACACATGGTGTTAGATGGTTTCACAATCTTTGGTAGATCTCTAACTGTATTGGTCATACTTGCCTTCACAATATTATCAAGGTTAAAATGACAAAATCTTCTATGCCATAACCAATTGTCATCAACCTTCACAACAAAATAAGAAGCCTCAGATGTATTTAATTCAAATACATTACCTCTGGATTTGGTACTAGTTGCGATCAAGTCTTCTGACTTACTTCTGATAGAATATTTTGTTAGAGTAAAATGGTATTTCTATGTTCACTTATTAATTAAATCATTATTGATTTAATGGTTTAAGTCACCTTTTTATCTCTTGTTCACTTAGCTAAAATTTATGCATTTAATAATTAATTTTTTATTAATAATTCATGCAACCTAGGTTTATCCACCTTGGTGTTCAATCTCCTTTATAAGGATTGATCTCTTTGTATTTTCTTATTCCCTCTCTGCATGAATATTTTGTCATTCAGATCATTATGAGTTTTGTCTCAGAGATTTTCTTTTGTAACAAGTTATTTTGTATGCAGTGGATCTTGGTGGTTGAATTCTATGAATTATAACATGGTGTCAGAGCCTTGCTGCTATAGCCTGTTCTTGATTTTTTGAAGTTTTAAAGCTCCAAGGGTTTCAAGTTTTTTTTCAGCATTTATTGGGTGGATCTAGGAAATTTGTTTGGAGCACTTTGAGAACAAAATGACCTCATAGTTGAGCTCAAAACCCCCCAAAACCCCTATTTCCATATAAGGCATGACTATTTTGGCCAAAGTTGCTTTCTAAGGCAAAAATGTTTTTGCCTATTCTTCCCTAGCACAAAAATCAAGAAAAAAAAACAAAAAAAAAAACAATTTTATTGTTTTTTTTCGCATTCAAAAAAACATATGTAGTGCCACCACATGGGAACTACAGTCCCCCTTGGAGGCTCCTCCACCCTCGAGCCCTCCGCCCCCTACGCCACCTTCGACGTCGCCACCACCGTCAGGTTCTTGCCCTCTCCGGCCGCGCTCTGCCCAGCAGGCTCTTAAGCCCCAGCGGGCCTTTTAGCCCCTTGCGGTCATATTACTAACCAGAGGCTCCAAATTCAACCCCCTGTGTGTGACATACACTCAGGGGCTAGTATATTTCAAGCACTAGGGGCTTAAACAAAATTTTAGATCCTTTTTTACCTACAGTTGGTTGTTTCGCTCTATCTAGAGCAAACGGAAGCTAATTTTTTACGTCCATATATCTACGGAAAGCTCTTTCCAAGGCTGACATGTTTTTGGAGGTTAGATTTTTTGAGTTTTCTATTTGACTGAAATTTTTCCTAGTCAAAGAGGGGAATTCTTTTCAGCACTTCCAAGCCTTTAGAATGAGCATACAGACTCCATTTTTTGCTCACGAACAAACACCAAAAACCTCTTGATGAGCTCTCCTCAGATCTAAGATTTTCTTTGGGATAATTTTACTAGGTATTTTATCCATTTATTTTGTAGCCTTCATTACACTGTTTCTTCTTCTAGCTTCTCAGTTATATTGGGGTTTGGTTTCTCTCTTTGTGGGGGGGAAGGGATGTTTCTTTCTAGTTTTTCCTGTCATTTATCTCAGCAAAACTAGAACACTCCAAAAAATTAAAAAAAAAACCTTCTGCATCTTTTTTCTAGTTCTGAAAGAAAACTAATAAAAATAGGCATAAGTTATGACATGGTAGATTCAACATCAGTTGAGCTTCTCACTCCACATCATGATTATCATTTGTGGAAATCCTATATGAATAGGCTTATCTGATCACACAGGTTACAGTCTTGTTTAGATACTATTCAACTAGTTTTGACTTGTCCTTACAAGGTCATGCAACAAAGAAACAAGATGGATGAAGCCATGGGTGCTCTTTCTCTACATGTTTCAAATAGTTTGATTTTTAGTCTTGATAGTTGTGATGCTCCTATTGAGATTTGGGAGAAGTTTCAGACTCTCTTTGGCACAATAAATGAGTTCTAGGTACTTCAGATCAAAGTAGAATCGACAGCCTTGGCTCCTAAGACATTTTCCTCTATTCATGATTTCTTGACAAAATTCAAATTTACGAGGTCTCTCTTACATGGTTGTGGAAAGAATAAGACAAATACAGAGTGTAATTATCTGATTCTTTCCAAGCTTCATGGTCCTTTTTAGATATTGTCTTCTACATTCTATTCTACCATGGATGCTTTAGGTCTAAGATTTACCATGCCTACTTTTGATGTGTTCTGTCATTTTTTGACTTGTGAGCAGGCCAAGCTCTCTCAGCTTGATTCTCTCACAGGATCGAAGAACCAAGCATTGGTTTACCACCCATACAAGGAGAAAAATAAGACACAACCAAAGGCAAAGAAGGATTTAGAAGGCAGTGAGAGTTCCTCCAAGCCACCTTCTAAGTCTGATTCAAAACCCCATCCCAAGCATAGGAAATATTTGAAGTCTGGTGAGTCTTCCTCCAAGACTTCATAGTCCACCAGTGAGCCTTGTAGTTTCTATGGCAAGGAAGGACATCTAGTTTCCAAGTGTTGGAAATTATTAGAGGCTTTAGAGGAAGCTATGCAGTAGAATCATATCTCCTCACCTCAGCCATCTTCATCTTCCATAGAGAAGGGACATGCTCTTTCTACACAAGCTTTGTCTTCTGGTGCCACTTGGATTATTGATTTAGGTGCTTCTCACCACATATCTCACTCTCAGCAGCTAGTCACCACACTTGCCCACAATGATACTTCACATATTGTCATTGGAGGCTCTACACAACTTGCAATTACAAGTTCTAGTATTGTCTCATTCCCTAGAGGTTATCTACATGATGTACTTCTTGATCCTAACATTTTGACAAACCTCCTTTCAATTTTTTAGATTTTCCATTCAGGCTCTGGGAAGATAGTTGAGTTCTCACCACATGATGTGGTTATTTGAGACCTCCATGATCCTGATTTGATTGTGGTTACTGGTAGTGTAAATCCTCAGTCTCGCCTATATAATTTACTTTGGCATGAGTGGTTTGGCCTTGTCAATTACAGATACTTACAACAAATGAGTACAGAAGCACTTGTGAGTGGGCTTCCTTTGATTTCCTATACTGATGGTGTATGTCAAGGTTGTGCTCTCAGAAAACATCACAGGGATCCTTTTCCTATAGGTCATTCCACTCATGCTAAGGCACCTTTGGATCTAGTACATAGTGATGTCATGTCATTTTTGACTCCTTTTTTAGGGGCTCACTATGTGCTTACTTTCATTGATGACTTCTATAGATGTACTTGGGTATATTTTCTCAAGTACAAATCTGGTGTCTTTGATACCTTTTGTGTTTTTAAGACATTTGGGGAGAAGAGATATGGTCATTCTATCAGGAGGATACATGCCGACAATGGGGGGGAGTGTGTGAATCAAGATTTTAGAGATTTTTTCACTGAGCATGGTTTAGAACATCAGTTGACAGTTCTAAATACCCCTCAATAAAATGGTGTTGCTGAGAGAAAGAACATAACTTTAGGGGAGATGGAAAATTGTATGCTTTAGTCACGGGCTATGTTGCCTTCTTATTGGGCTAAGGCAATCAATTGTGCCAACTATATTTAGAATTGGATGCCTCATAAGGCATTACGACATATGACTCCTAAGGAGGACTGGTCTAAGATCAAGCTTGATGTTTCCACACTCTGAGTTTTTGGTAGTGAGGCTTGGGAATTTATTCCAAATTCTCAAAGGAAAGCCATGGAGAGGAAGAGATGACCTCTCATATTTGTTGGCTACTATGAGGATTTCAAGGCATATAGGTTGTTTGATCCTAATTCCAGAGAGGTCTTGTTTTGACGGGATCTCCAGTTTGATGAGCGCTATCCTCTGATGGATTCTCCATCACCAACTTCTCCCTCACTATCTACTCTTTCTTTATCTCTTGAGGATTCTTTTTCTCTTGATGGTGATGATGATGATCCACCATCACCACCACCTACTTCATTTATGCCCTAGTGGGCCTGTTTTACATTTGATGCAACACATTCTTTGGCAAGTGATCCTATAGGTAGATGTCATACTTGATATCAGACATCTAGTTCTATCCTTCTAAGTCGTGCCATTTCAGATGACCCTCAGAAGTTTCCAAATGTGAGAGGTCACATAGAGTGGGATAGGGCTATGGATGAGGAGTATTCTTCTTTGATAAAGAATCATACTTGGGATTTGTGTTCTCTTTTGAAAGGGAGAAAGTTGGTTTGGTGCAAGTGGTTGTACCATACCAAGTATATTGTTGATGGTTCTATTGACAAGTATAAGGCTCGTCTTGCTACAAAGGGGTTCTCTCAGGTGGAGGGTATTGATTACTCTAAGAACTTTTCTCCTATTTCCAAGATGAATTTTATTTTCCTTGTACTTTCACTTGCAACTTCACAGGGATGGACAATTTTTCAGATGGGTGTGAAGAGTGCTTTTTTGCATGGAGACCTCCAGGAGGAGATCTATATGGAGTAGACCCAAGGTTTTTTGTAGAACTCTTCCTTATTTTTTAGGCTTTGATGTTCATTATATGGTCTCAAACAAGCCCCTCTAGCTTGGTATGAGAAGATGAACTCTTTCTTTCTTTCTATACACTATACACGTTGTCATTCTGACCACACAGTGTATATTAAGTGTCAAAGGATTGATATTGTCATACTTGTGCTCTATATTGATGATCTTCTCATCACATGTGTCTCATCCTCCATCATTCAAGATATACAATGAGCATTGATGGAGCAGTTTGAGATGACTAATCTCAGTCTTCTGCATTAATTTTTGGGCCTATAGATTATACAATCTTCTGATGGGATTTCACAACTTCATCAGAAGTATGCTCTTGATATGCTTCACAAATTTGATATGCTTGATTGCAAGCCTACATCTACACCATTTTAGTTAGGTGTTGAGTTGTCTTCCACATGTCCTACACCTTTAGTGGAATCCACTTTATACAATAGTTGATTGGCAACTTGTATTTGACACACACCCATCCTGATCTTTCCTTTGTAGTTGGACTTATCCCTAGGTTCTCCCATGATCCTCATGAGAGTCATTGGAAAGTTTCCAAATGTATTTTGCGGTATCTTCGAGGTACTACACATTTTGGCATTCACTACACATTAGGTTCCCCACACATCATTGGCTTCACTAACTCAGATTGGGATAGTGATGCTAATGATTGGAGGTCTACTTCTATCTTTGTTTTTTGCCTTGGTTCTAATCCTATTACATGGTCATGAAAGAAGAATATTGCTACTACATTATCACCTATAGAGGCTGAGTACCGAGCAGTCATGTTAGTGAGTCAACAAATTTGATGGCTTCGACAGTCTATGACTGAGTTTGGTTTTCCTCTTGATAATCCCACTATTCTTTGGTATGAAAATCAGAGTGCCATACGCATTTCTCGCAACCCAGTGGAGCATCAGTGCACCAAACACATTAAGATCCACATGCACTTCATTAGACAGTTGATTTAGGATGGTGATCTCATTGATAGTAGCTCACAACTAGTCACTTTGTGTAACATTTCCTCCATGTTAGGTAAGGAATAATTATCTTTTAGTGAGGCAATATTTAGATTTCTGAAATCCACACATAGTCTGATGTCACCATTATTTTTTCTGACTGGCACTAAATTTGAGACCCATGTTGAGTGTCTAATAGGCTAGATAATCCCAGCATCTTTTAATTTCATCAATTCTTGCGGCATCTTAGGGGCCAGCAAAGGGTTAATAGGTCTCTTTTTTTGCCTAAATGGTTTTACTTCTGATTTTAGTGGAATCTCATGTTGGAAAAGGTCTTCCCTATAAGCCTTTAGGTCTTCATATGACCATGCAAAAACATGCTTATATTTTCTCAATAATTTGATAAAATTTGTTTTGGTATGGGAATCTAAACCTCACCCAATGTAAACAGCTTGAGGACTGGTTTCTGATCCTAAATTAATTTCTTCTAAGTCCTCAACTTTAGCATTGCTTATTTTTATTGAATAATCATTCTGACTACTGAACAATGCTTCAAGTTCAACCAGACCTTTAGGAATCTGATTGGAACTCAGTTGGACAACCTCATTTCCCAAAACATAGTCTTTACCATTATTATTTTCCAGCAAAGTATTGCAATCTATATACTGATTCTCATAATGGTCTACACACTGAATGAATCTAAAAATGTCTTGGTCCTCCTGAAAAACTTTCCAGTTGTATATATTATCTAGGACAACTGGTCTTGTCTTAACTTCAAGGATTGATACCCCATGTAAGGTTTGATCATCAGTTTTCAAAGAAACATTTGCTAAGAAATCTGCCATTATATTCTTAGACCTTTCTATCCAACTTATATCAAAGGCATCAAACATCTCTATCTGATCCCAGATAAAAAATTTATACATTTTCAATCTGTCATTTTTTACTACATATTTGGATCTGATTTGGGCTACCACTAATTCAGAATCACCATAAACCTTTAAACATTTGATTCCATGTTTGATGGCAATTTTTAGCCCTAAATATAAAGCCTCATACTTTGTAGTATCATTTGTACACTGGAAGGCTAACAAAAAGGAATATTTAAAAGTTGTACCTGATGGAGATACTAGTAATACACCGGCTCCTGATCCTTCTTTTGAGAAAGCTCCATCAAAATACATTTTCCACAATCCATCACCCTGTACAGTCAACTCTTTAACCAGAGGATCAATATTTTCATTATGATGATGATGATCATTCCTCTGTACTCTAAAATTCTCCATATCGACATCAACACAATAATTAATGTTAATGTCTTCATACCATTCTATCATGTGAGGAGTCCTACCCTCTCTTGACACTTTAACATTATTTCAAGAAATGTTAAAAGTAGCATATGATAAATCACTTTGTATACTACCTCCCATTGAAGCACTCCATTTTCTTGATAGTAACATGTCATAGTGTGGTAGTATGTCAACAAAAAGGACATTCATAGTTAACACCACATCAGGACATATTGCTAATTTGTAAGGCATGGCCTCAATGGTACCAATGATAGGGACTTCTCTAGAATCCATTGCTTGACATCTCCCATGAGGAGTGTCCACTTGTAATCCCATAGACCTCATAATTTCTACTGGCATAATAGTGTTTGATGCTCCTGAATCAATCATACAATCTTTTAGCATCCTTCTAGTAATTACCAGTGTAAGAAAAATGGATCAACAACCTTAGGAGAAGAAGTTGTGTTTAAGAAAATTTGAGGAATCTCAAAGGTTAAGACTTTAAATTCTTTCCCTTTGTTAATTGGTTTCTTCTCAACATTTTCTAGGTTTTGAACCTTCATTGTAGGCAAACTATTTAATAATGAGAGAACCTTTTCTTTGTGTGCTTTGATTCAAATCATTTCTAAAAATGGTACTTTCATAGTCATTTGAGATAAACATTGACCCCTGTCTACTGGAGTATATTTTACATCTGAGGATTTTGATTTTCAGCAATAATATTATTTTCCTCAATCTTTATATTCAGATTTGGTCCTTTAGACTTTTTATTTTCTATCTTAAGATAAGAAGCACTTGTTTCTTACTCTTGTGCTTTCCCTTCTTATACAAAATTTGGTTCTGAGGCTTTTGTTACAATTTTGACCTTAGGTTTATTTACATTTTCCCCAGGTCCCTCCTTTTTCTATACATATCTAGTGTGTTTTATTTTCTTTTCTAAACATACCAGATGGTTGACTACCAGTTCCTCCCACTACTCTATTTCTTAATTGGTAATTGCTTCTAGCCTTGTTTACTAGATTTTTAGTAATCCTTTCTTTCTCTTCATCTGAAGCTTTTCTGACTAAAGCAATATCTTGATTATTTTGTGCATAACATCTTATGTGGTCATCGATTTCTTCTACTTCACTATCTGATAAAACTTGTTGATGACTGACTTCTATATTTCCTTGTGAACTAAATGAATCATTATTTTCATTTTCATTATCTGAGTCTATATCATGAAATGAATATGCATTTGTCATATTGTGATCATGTTGTTCACCTTCATCATTTCCTTATTTTTCATTAGCTTTCAAATCTAAGGAAACAATGCAAAAATCAGAGTTGTGTGGGGCTTCACAAGCTTCACACCAGAAGTCATCATTGCATAAATGGATAGATTTTTAATGCAGAGGATCTAGAGTTCTGTTACCAGGTTTCTCCTTTCTAGGTGAAATAATAGGCTTTCCATCCTTAAACTAAGTTCCTTAAGGATGATTTTGCATTCTATTATGAGGATTGTAATTGTTGTTATAAGAAGGCGTATTATTTTGAGGAACCCTATACTCTTTGTATTTTGGTTCCTTTAGGTTACTTCTACTAAACCTTCAATCATCTCTCCTATTTAGTTCACCAGACACCCTTCTGTTCATTTCAATAATTACTGCTATCTTTTAAGAATTAGTAAGAGTTCTAGTATTTTTATCCCTAAGAGAATAACCCATTTTAGAATCAAAAGCATTCAAATAGGTTGCTAAACATACCTCTTCATCCAGTCTTATCTTCTGAAATAATTTATGCATAGCTCTCTGGAATCTGGTATTGAACTCAGTGACCTCTTCATTGTAGTTATTTTTTATGTTATTGAATTCATTGAGCAAGAATCCCTTGTTAGTCTTATCACCATATTGATCTTTAAACAATTCAATTAACTCATCCATGGAAGCAACAACACCATTAGAGAGACTTCTAAACCATTCTATAGCATACTCAACTAGAGACTAAACAAAAAGCTTCATTAACACATCTTCATGAGTGATGTTCAAATCATCCACAAAATCAATGAATTTTCTTAAGTGAGTTTCACAAGAAATAATATTATTACCTGTAAATTTTGGGAGCTTTTCTCCTATATCACCCACATTATGCATTTGGGTATCCAGGAATACCAATGAAGTTAAACTACTTGTATCTTTCAGTATGCAATGGTTTTCTTTGAAAATTATCATTCTCTTTAAAAGTAGTGGCTTTTGTTTTAGAAGATGTTGTATTCTCATTTCCAGCATAAGAATATTTGGATGACTACAAAAAATCAATTTTATTTTTCATTTCAATTGTTGCAGCTTCTATTTGTGCCTTTTCTAACATTTTTTCCATGGTTTCTTTTTTAATTCTTAGTTTTTCAAGATCAATATCCAATTTGGACATTTGCTCTGTTAGGGATTTATGAACTTTAGGTTCTTCAACTTTGCTTTCAGTCATATTTTGTTTACCTTTATCCATAACATTTTTTGAACTAGAAGCATTATGAGTAGTGGGTATTTCATGGCTCTTTTGAAACCTTTCTGTATTTCTTGTAGTTTGATGTCTTGGGGATCTTCTTATAGCTTTTTCAACATCTTTATGCTCGTGCTTTTTTTTTTTCTCAATTCTCTTTCCCTTTTCATCTATTGAATAAGGAAAAGATGTTTCATGATGAGTCTTTCTTCCTCATCAAGCTCATCAGAGGGAACTTCCTCAAAATCTAAAGTGATTGCATCTGTTCCTTCTCTTTCACTAGAAGTGGAAGTATCCACAGGTGTTTCTAATACTTTCTCTTCATATTTTGAAGTATTACCTTCATGATTAAATTGACTACTACCCTCCCTCCTAGTATTGCTATCTTGAATTCTTGGAGAAGTTTCATCTATGTTGACTTGCTTTCTTTTCTTCCTCCAAGACATCTCCATCCTTGAAGTTGATGCAAATCCACCATCTAATCAGCTTTAGGATTCTTTTTGGCTTTTGACCTAGTATTCATTATGAAAGATATTTACTTAAATTTTATTGATCATAGAGATTTAACTTTAGAGTCGCCACCCAATCAATTGTTTTGGGATAAATGAATACTTATCAAAATGACCTTGGAAACTATACCTATTATTAAACTTATAAAACTTTGAAATTCTTATATCAATTCCCCAGTAGAGTCCCCAATTTGTTAGGCAACTCGGAGGGGCTAACTCAACTACAATGAAAAATTTTAAACTTTTGAAAACCAGAGATTTCTGAATACTTCAACAAGACTTTACAATCTCTATCCCTGACAAAGTCATGAATTTGTTAGGGTTTTTTCTTGCTGAACCTTCAACTAATTCTTGATTGACTCTATGACTCCCAATGTTTGAATATACTGACTCAAGAAAGAGAATACTCTAATTGATGAGGATTTTGTTGGAAAGTTGACTCCTAAGGAGTATATGGCTTATTTTGTGTTGTCATTATGGCAACAAAGTCATATGAAGTTTTTGATAGTAAACTATGAAGTGAAAATTGACTAAGTGTAGAAGACAGAATAGAACAATGACTTGCAGTCAATCAGGGCATCAACGCACGTGCATATGATCACCTAAGGATATGTGCATTTAGACTTAAGCTCTATGGTATGTTATTATTTTTACCCTATACATGCATTGTATGGAATGGAAGTATGGACAAGCTACAGAAAGAACAAGTTCACCAGCAGTCCAGAATATAAAGTATGAAGCCAACTTCATTTTTTTGATTAGCGTGTTATCTTTTTTTATGTAAAGGCTAAGTGCCTATTGTAATAAGTTTGTAAGCATGTATTAAATTTTTTTGTAAATATTCTTAAGCCAATTTGTTTGGAAGCATTCTGTATTATGTTTTTGGGCTAACTAATGTCGTGTTTATAGTCGCGTCTATTCAGGCATAAAGATATATATGTAATGCAAAGATACATTTGAAGTGTTGTCAAATAAGTCAGAGAAGATGTATACCAGAGTAGTATGAAGATATCAGTATGAGATAGAGCCCTTAAATAAGTTAAGAGCATAATCACATAACTGGAACTGATCAGACATATGTGTCACATACAATAGTTCATCATTGGATATAGTGTATATCTATTCTCAGGAGGTTTTAGCCTTCTTTCTCTTTGAGCAGTGAGCTCTTGGATAGTGATTCCTCACTCCTAACATGGTTATTTGTAAAAGACTCCTAATAGGGTCAGACCCTTAACCAGGTCATTGTACTCACATTGTAAAGACTTATTTTAACAGGGAAAAGGAACTTTAACAGGTTCATTATACTAGTACAATATTTGTGGGTACTAATTCCCACCAGGGTTTTCCTCTAATCAAGGTTTCCCCGTAATCATATCAAAGTGTTATGTGTTCTTGTGTTAAGCTTCATTGGCTATATATTTTATTTATGTTTAATTTGTTGAATTTAAATAATAAGCTAAACACTGATTCACCCCCCCACTCTCAGTGTTTCCAACAATTGGTATCAGAGCCTGGTCCTCAGAGAGAAAAGTCTAACCACTTGAGGAGATCATGGATTTAGCAGAAGTCAAACATCTAAAAAAGAATCTTGAAGTAGCCCTTGAAGATCTAGACAGATTTGAGAAATAAAATGAAGAACTCAAACTAAAATTTGATGGCTCACAAATGCTTATCAAGAAACTAAGGAAAGAACTAAAAGATTTCTCTACCAATGATTTGAAACTAAATGAAGAGAACAAGTCTCTGAAATATAAGATAGAAGAATTGAGTGATCAGTTAACTAATAGCTTAAAAACTATTAAAGAGAAGAACAAAGAAAAAAAATAGTTGGATGAAGAACTCATGCAAGCCAATATGAGAATCTTGGATTTGAAAAATATCAAGAACAAAATTGAATATGAACTATCAGGAGAAAAAGACAAGATTGATAAACTACACACAAGCTCTGATCTTATTCAATCATAGTTCTATGTACAAAAGATAAAAGGTGACACCACTGGTATGGGATATAGTTTAGCTCAAACTAAGATCAAATCATCACAAGAAAGAAAGAAATATCTAACAGAATCTTTAGAAGAAAAGAAAACTGAAAATCATGAAGAGACTAAAGCAGAAGATAAGCACAAGGTAGTCAACCATACTTGCTATGCCTGTAACAAGCATGGACACTTGGAAAGAGATTGTAAGAATGTAAGACCCTTCAATGGTTACTATTACTCTTGTAATAAATTTGGTCATAGGGCTATTCATTGCAGAATAAATCAAAGAAATCAGCCACAACTGAACCAAAGGAATCAAACTCAATTCAATCAGAGAAATCAACCTCAAAGAAACTTGCAGAACATTACATGTCAGATATGTAACTATAATGGACACATAGATAAGCAATGCAGAATGATGAATAACAACACCAGACCTCCTATCATCTGTCACTCATGTGGAAAAGCTGGACATATCTCAAGGTTTTGCAAATCAAGAACAAAAGGATAAGAGAATCCCAAGAAGTCCTTGTTTGAAGAATCAGGAGAAGTCAAGTTTGTGGAAGCTGAAGCTAATTTAGATAAAATATGGGTTTAAGTAAAGAAGGATAATGAAGAGAACAAGGTAGAAGATGCATCCTTAGTGGACACACCTTCTACTTCTGAATAGTTGACCCTCATGGTCTTAGGGGGAGCTATTCTAGCTCTACACCCCTAGGTGGCTGGTATACTTACCTCTGAGTATGCGCCTATGGATTCATGAAAGTAAACATGAATTAAGGTTGTATGCATTCATGCATTATCCTTAATTTGTTCATAATAAAGTTTGAAATTCTCTATGTAAACCACTTTACGACATCACACATTAAATGTAATTGATCCTTATATAAATTGGAAAAAGATCTTAAAATAGCTTCACTTTGCATTTGAGATTGAGGCATTTAGAAAATAGATAAGCATCGCGCATCAAAGGACTATAGCTTGAAGGATTAGTTGGTTTGTGAATGGATTACATTTGCAATGGAGCCCTAGTAGTCCTGTCATTTCAGAATCATCGTGAAACCCTACTTAACCTACTTGCAAGTAAGTATGGCAACCCGTGTTGTATTTGACATTGCTGAGTGGAAGAGATTTTTTTTTAAGAAGCATCCATTCAAGTCCATACTGGATGATGTCAAAGGAGCATTCTCTAGGACTCCGCTTGGAGTCATACATGTAGAAGACATCCACGCATATGTTTACTACAAAAAGGAAATAGTTGAAGACAACATCATTGCATCGCTCATGGGTTCTATGGTGAAACTAGATTATAAATTCAAGGATGAATACATGCATCTCATTGATAACCCTATCTTTGAGTATTCCAATGCGCACGAGTTTTATGAGCCAGAATGGGTGAAGATACTACTGAGTAGGATACATGATGATCTATACTAGATAGGTGAGGTTCCTATCCGCATCACTATTGATCTAATTCATGAGATGACTAGACTACCCAAGACTGGACCAGTTCTTCCAACTAGTAGAGATGTTAAGAAACAAGTTGAGCAAGCATGCTTGTCCAGGAGTGATAGGAACGGTATGATATTTGATCCCATCAAGGAAGATGACATTAAGCTAGTTACCATGATACTAGGTTATAAATTCCAACATGCAAGAACACTAAATAGTGTATCTGCAGCCATTGTCTTAGCAGAAATAAAAATGGTGAAAGACAATACTCAGTACAACCTATGTGAGATATTGCGCACTTAATTGATTGACAACATTCGAGCTATCAAGCATGATAAGAGAAAGATATTTAGGTTTGGCTCATTGATCATATATCTCTACTTCCACATAGTAGGAAAGATTGCAAATCTCTACCTAGACAGAAGCAAACCCACTATGTCACAGATTTCACTAAAATCCATATCAAAGAGTAGTGTTAAGGATTCTATGGACATGGACATCAAGAAATTTAGAATCAAGATGCAAAAGAGATTCAGGATACCTGAGAAAATAGTTGAGAAGTACAAAGACACCATATGCTTCATGGTGGAGACTGATTGTACTTGCATGGAGGTAGTTGAGCCTAGGACAAAATGGATTCACCCTCTTGGTTATGAAGTAGAAGAACATGTTTTGGAAGGTTATGCTCAAGTCCTCTTATCTACACCCAAGGATCCCAATGAACCTAGATGGGGCACTTACAAAGAAAAGACAAATCAAGTTGATTGTGTCTTATAAAGTGCTGAGAACAAAAGGAAGGCATCTAGGATTACCTGAAATATCCTAAAAGTTCATGGTGTTACACAAGAAGATCTTGACAAAGCTAGAGAAGCTAAGACAGCCAAAGAACTTGAGAAGAATCCCATAGAAGTAAAAATAGAAAAGACTAATGATATTCCCAAGAAGAAGAAGAAGAAACCAAATGAAGATACATCTGTTCCATCAACCACCATTGATCTAGATGCATCTCCACCATAAGTACCTAGCAAGAAGTCTAGAGGAAGGAAGCAAGCACCCACTAGTCATCCATCCTCAAGAACTACAAGGAGAAAGGTAAAGAACACACAAGCTCCTCCTGAGGTAGGCTTCAGACCTAGTCTTAATGTCTTAAGGAAAAGAATTGTCAATGAAGGAAGACTACAGTCTCTCAAGAATATATATGACAAATATCAAGAGATAGACAAATCAAAGATTCATTCTATGATTATCTCTCATATGATTAAGTTCAAAAGGACTGTATTGGAACTTAAGACTGTCATACTAGACAAGGTATGGAACATAGGTAATATGTTGAAGAGGCAAGAAATTGAAGAGGATATGAGGATAAGAGAAGAAACATTGGATAGTCTTCTCCTGGTGTGCTCGCATGATGAGAACGTCATTTTGTTGGATTTAGTAAAGCTGCACCTAAGAACCAAAACAAGAATACTTCATATCATGAACAAGGAGTATGATCTAATCGGTGAAGAGACTCATAAGGAATTTGAGTGGGTATTTTTAGATAGACATATGTATCCATCAACAGTGCCTACAGCTAAGGTAACTCCATTTCCTCCTAAACAGGTTGCAGAACCAGTAATTTAGAATGCACCTAAGACAGTTCCACAGGTTTCAACACCCTTAGTCTCAATAGCCTCTGATAAAACAAAAGATTTATGGGATACTATAGTGATTGATAATATCAATATATCTATGACCGCTTCTGATAATGATATGGATAAAGTTGAAAAAGCATTTGTAAACTCGGAAGAGACAAAGAAGGAATGCACTGATGATACATCTTTGAAACAAGATAAAGTTCCCTCTATAGATTCAACAGACTTGAACAAAGAGGAAGACAATAAAAATAATGAGACAACATTCATGGAGATCCCAATTAAAAGTGAATGCATGGATACTAGTTAGAATACCATATTCACACCATCCATTCAACCATCCACTTCATTGTTGTCAAGTTTAACTCCTGACTCAGCAAGTCTGGATGCTTGGGGAGAAGAAGACCTGATCAAGATCAGTGTCCTAGCCATGGAAATGGCCAAAGAGAAATAGGTTATGAGGAATCCTCTCTTCTTGGAATCAGTAAACATTCTGAATGACCTTGTACTTGTAGACAAGAAAGTAGCTAAAATTCAGTCAGTTGATGATGTAGACAGTATACTAACAAGCTTCAAAGCATATTTTACAAGTTTAGTAGACTCAGCTACTAGAATTGTAGAAGATGATTACAAAAAGGAAAGGTTGAATGAAATAGTAAATAAATTTACCTTAGACTTAAAATCATTAAAGATTGGTCAGTCTATGTTGAAAGAGTTGGCAGCTAAAGGCAAAAATGTAATAGCCAACTACATGGACAGGGTGAAATTGACCTCTGAACATATCAAGAAGATAGAGGAGGCAGATATCTTGGTTGATAGTGTTAGGAAATCAGTCGAGACATCCATGCAAGACATGAACATCTACGAAAGTATCTATAAGGTCAGCTTGACAACATAGAAAAAGCCAAAATAGAGATCAATAAGATAAGGACCTGGCAGACTCAGTTGAGAAATGCACTTGTGCCCTCCTTAGCAGTTCTGGATGAGAACATCAAATAGATTGATGCCACTATTGTCACATATGATCAAGGTCCTTGCATGGACTTGATAAAAATGGAGAAGCTCACTTTTGATCTATGTGCTCATCTCCAGACAGTTGATGCAATAAAGGCATTCTGGCAGCAGGAGCCAAAGAATCTTCAGGTTGTATATATGGAGTATGTATATATTACAATTTTTACACCTTTGTAATTAATGTCAAAGGGGGAGTAATATACAGGGAATATGTGTAGTATATATTATAAAGTATAATGATATACAATTTTTGGGTGTTAGTAAATTTTGAGTAACTTGGCCACATTCCTTTGTTGCCATTAATGAAAAAGGGGGAGATTGTTGGAAAGTTGACTCCTAGGGATTATATGGCTTATTTTGTGTTGTAATTATGGCAAAAAAGTCATATGAAGTTTTTGATAGTAAAATATGAAGTGAAAATTGACTAAGTGTAGAAGACAGAACAGAACAGTGACTTGCAGTCGATCAGGGCATCAACGCACATGCGTATGATCACCTAAGGATATGCACATTCAAAATTAAGCTCTATGGTAAGTTATTATGCTTACCCTATACATGCATTGTATGGAATGGTAGTATAGATAAGTTATAGAAAGAACAAGTTCACCAGCAGTCCAGAATACAGAGTATGAAGCCGACTTCATTGTTTTGATTAGTGTGTAATCTTTTGTTATGTAAAGGCTAAGTGCCTATTGTAATAAGTTTGTAAACATGTATTAAAAAATTTTGTAAACATTCTTAATCCAATTTGTTTAGAAGCATTGTGTATTATGTTTTTGGGCTGACTAAGGTCGTGTTTATAGTCGCGTCTATTCAGGCATAAAGATATATATATATGTAATGCAAAGATACATTTGAAGTGTCGTTGAATAAGTCAGAGAAGATGTATAGTAGAGAAGTATGAAGATATCAGTATGTGATAGAGCCCTTAAAGAATTTAAGAGCATAAGCGCATAACTAGAACTGATCAGACATCTGTGTCACATACAACATTTCATCTTTGGATATAGTGTATATCTATTCTCAGGAGGTTGTAGCCTTCTTTCTCTTTGAGCAGTGAGCTCTTGGATAGTGAGTCCTCACCCCTAACAAGGTTATTTTTAAAAGACTCCTAATAGGGTCAGAACCTTAACAAGGTCATTGTACTTGCATTGTAAAGACTTCTTTTAACAGGGAAAAGGAACTTTAACAGGTTCATTATACTAGTACAATATTTATGGGTACTAATTCCCATCGAGGTTTTCCTCTAATCAAGGTTTCCCCATAATAATATCAAAGTGTTATGTGTTCTTGTGTTAAGCTTCATTGGATGTATATTTGATTTATTTTTAAGTTTCTAAATTTAAATAATAAGCTAAACACTGATTCACACCCCCCCTCTCAGTGTTTCCAACAAGTTTATGATAATATCTGGGGAAACTACTATCACCTCCTTCTTTTTAGGTTCCAAAAAAACCAGGCAAGTATTACCTATATATGATTTCTGTCTTACAGTATTATTAAATGTGGATACTAATTTTCTGCTTGTTTATTGTATTATCTTATAAATTACTCTGTATGAAACTGATAACAACTTAACACAAAGTTTAACCATGAAAACTTTTGAAAGGATAGCAGCAAATAGTAGTACTTTAAGGATATTAATCCTTCTTCCTTTTGATATTAGGAGGGGTAACCTAATGATCCTATCTTCAACAAACTAAACTGTATCCAATGAATACAATCACTTGAATGGAATTATCTATTTTGTATTGTGTATAATTAAGTAAATTGAAAGTATTGGATTATGAATGAATTACTTAGAAAATAAGAACCAGTGCCTAGTCTTTGGGCTATGAGTCAATATCTTGTAAAATTCCATAGTGAGTTGATCAATATAACACTTGCAACAAAGATAAAATACCTTGTAGGCTATCCTCTTCCTACAATTTTATCATCCAATCCTTAAAATTATGCTATGTTCCTTGGGTTACTTGAAACCTTTTAATCCTTCCTTGAAGGAACTTACAAGTAAGTGCATAACCACCTTGTGATCAGTATGCTTAACTCCCTTACAGATAAACATACAAGAATAATAACAAAAATGCAAAGAGACAATTCAGATGTAGAAAAGAGATTGCAAGATAATTATATTAATATCTCAAAAGCTTCAATTACATTCAGATAGACAAATAGTACAAAGGTTTAGACACAAATTTTAGTCTGCCTTGTAATTCTATTAAATCTTCCAACTCTCTTTCAAATTAAAAATACACACACACACACACACACACACACACACACACACACACACACATATATATGTCTCAAATCATCTTGGAATCCTTAAGAAAAGGATAAAATAGTCTTTAGATGATTTAAAAACCTAACCCTAAAAATAAAGAAAAAGACAAAATACAAAAAGACTCCAAGCGGTGGAAGGACAAAAACAAATGATGAAATCTGATCTGCTCCTTTGTCTTTTTGTGAACTTTGGCACCTTTGTCTATTTATATTCAGGATAGCATCAAATATTTGCAATGAGACCAAGTGACCGCCATTACAGGCTAACCTACACTTGTCCTTTGTGATTACTAACCTTCCTGTGCTCATAGAGCAAGCGCCACGTGTCTGTAGACATCCAGAAATATTAATATTATTATTAATATTAATTTCCCTCCTATTCCTTTAACTATTTAATTCAAATCAATTAAATAGTTTCATTTACCAATAGTTTAAACACTATTCTAATGTATTTTATTTAAATACATTTACCTCCACAAAATCCCCTTTTAATAAATTTATATTTATTAAAAGCCTCCATTTTCCTAATTCCTCTAAGTTTTGATTTGTTCAAATCTAATTTGAATTAAATCTAAACCCTAGCTAGGAACCTATTAATCCTACCCTACAGCCTACCCTATTCCTACCCTACTCCCATCACCTCATATCCTAAATATGTTTCCACACCTAACTGCCCTCTGATCGTGCTTAAATGGGTGATTCCTAACCTTTTTAAGGCTAATGGGAAGCTCACCCACATGGGAAAATTATCTCCAAAATGGGTACCCATTCTTCTTAAATTCTCTCTTACAACCTTGTCCCCCCTTTTTGAAATATTGAGCTACTCAATATTAATTCCAATTTTGACTTAAAATTGGCCATCTTTTCAAAGCCATGTGTCTCCTATGTGGCTCTTATGTGGATGCCACATAGGTGCCACTTCATCCAAGCCTCTTCCTCTCTCTAAAAATTCTATAAATAGAGGCTTCTCCTCTCATATTTTCATCTCTCATTTTGCATTGTTATCATGCTAGTATTGTCTTAGAATTGTCATTTGTGCTTTCATGCTAATGCTCTTAGATGTTAGTTTATATTTCCATTTTCTTAAATCATCTAGAAATCACATGTTAGGGTCTTAATTGGTAAATAAAGCATAGTTTTTCATAAGACTTTCATATCATCCTTACTTGCATAGGTTTACATTATCATTTTGAAGGGGATTTGAGACTAGTTCTTCATAACTAGTTCTTGAATCTTTCTTCTTGTTTCTAGTAATATTGCATTTTTTGCATTGGGATCTATAGAAAATTGTGTGTTTGAGAGAGCACACCCACATATAATCTAAATAAGAAAATCAAAATGAGTAGATTAGGGTGCATGTTATTTACTCATTTTTAGCTTAATCTGATGTTATTTGGTGTCTTTGTTGTTAGTTTGATCTCTTGTATGCTTTTCTTGTCATGATATATATATGCTAACCCGCTAATGTTTACATGTTTGAGCTTGCTCCCAACAAATTGAAGGATTCCATATACACATTATGGCACACCCAGTGGGACCCACGTCCCTAAAATTTCTTGTTTCTTGTCTAAATTTGTTCAAAACATGGATCGACATCTCCGAGACACACACAGAGGAATTTTTGAAAACACTAATTTATCCTGAATCGCCGTTCGACATTTCCGCGAAACGGCGTCTCTGATATGAATCGGCGTCTCCGCCTGATAATGCTATTTTTAACTTTTTATTGACCCTATTTTTCATTTATCAAGTTAACTTGTGTTTCCTACTACTTTTCTAGATTTTATCATTCTGTTTTTTAGCAGAAATCAGTTTTACAAGCAGACATAGTGGCAAAATTTTATTTCTTGATAACTCATTAAGAAATAACAATTTTTAAAGGGTCAATTAGTTTCAAAATAGGGTTTTGGACAAGTTTGGAAGCTCACTAAAAAAAAAGCAAAAATAACTTATTGTGTCATTTTGTGTTGTGTTTTGTGTTTGCAGGCAAATCAGCGTTTGCAGAAACGCTGGTTCATGAACCCGCGTCTGCGCAACAGGAATTGGTGTCTGCACCTGGTATAACAAATTTCTGCATCTCCCCTTTTTTTTGGTTATTTCACTCACTGTTATTTTTGAACTAGAAAATAGGATCAGCGTCTGCGCCCTGTATCAGTGTTTGCGCTCTGCTAAAGTTTTGTTTTATGTTTTGCTAACAACTTTTGAGTGGTTTGTGCTAACGCTTATTGAAGATTACTTTTCAAACTACTAATCAGTTGTTTGCAGCACCGCTTGTCAAAGGATGCTAAATTGAAGCTACTCACATTGTCTTGCAGGTTGCCTTGATCCAAATCGACCAAACGATCGTCTTTGTAATATTTTCTTGGCACTTAGACTTAATTAGGAAGATCTTTTTGATTAATCCTAAGTGAATGCTAGGGGATTATGCTCTTTTCCTTTTTCAGGAAGATCAAAAACCTAGACACATTTACTTGGTGTTAAACAAATAAATATTTGGAAATGAACAACTTGTCTTGCGTGTTTGTGGAGAAAATGACATTAGATAGGAGTTTATGCTCTTTTCCCCTTGTGGGAAAATCAGAAATCCAGACCCTTCTTGTCGCCAATCCCATTTTATTTCCAAGTTAATCCTTTAGTTGGGCCTGTCGGTTGAGGAAAAAATCTCTTGAGAATGACCCATGTGAGAACGAGGTGTAAGCCACACCACTCCAACTCATGTAAATCAAATTTACTCCCTGGGGTCAAAGCCTTGGGAGTCGATTGGCATCTGAGCTTATACTCGGCTCTCGTCTAACTTAAGTGCGGCCTCGCGGTCTCAATCACGTTTACGTGACCACTTTTGTCAAGATGCTCTATGGGGCTATACGCTTGAATCGTGCTTGCGTAGACATAGAGGATACAATCGAATGGAGATCCATAGTAAACACTCTAGGCTTAGAAGCTACCCGAAACACCCCTAAAAGGTGATAATTCTTGTGCAAGGAAGATAGTAACTTCCCCAAGATCACTCGTACATTCGTGCCACCCTGAGCGTTTGAAACTGGATAATACGATGTCATGACTGGAGCCATTGTGTGCTTGGTGACGGCTATATTATGATTAGCTCTTGTGTGTGTGCCTAAGCTTACGAGCAAGTATTTTCATGCTATGCCAAATTCCTTAGGTAGATTTTGTGCTTGAAGTATTTGAAGAAATTGACAAATCCAATTCACAGACGAAATATCCAAATCTCAAATTTGTCACGTGCTTGTATCCTTAAAGGTTGCTTTGTCCCTTGTCAGATTGTTTTCAGACACATGCTTGTTATCTTCCAGTTTTGATTATGTTGAAAGTGGTTCTTTCCATAGAACAATCCTATTGAGAAATCAGAACACAATCAAGGTTTTTGCCAGATTATCAAAAAACAAACATTTTTGATCCTTTGTGAGATATGTCCTAAACTATTCATCCAAGATCAAGATCTACTTATAGGACATGACCGATTCCAAGAAACACAAAAAAGTGAAAACTCTGTTAGCACCTGTGCAAAGAGAATAAAAGAACACAACCCAAGAGACTACCAAATACCAACACATTGTCAATTATGTCAAGCAAGAAATCCACAAACAAGAACTATTTGAGAAAGTGATCTACAACAACAAGGTTGCTTGTTTCATGGGCAAATATTGTTTGAACTCCACTTTTGTTGCAATTGAACAATATGACTAGTCGGTTTACCACCACAAACACAAGTTCCTCCTCTTCTTGAGCTCACTTAGCTTGCATTTTAGGACCTCCCTTAGGTTGCCATTTTTAGGAACACATCACACACTCATCCTAGCATGATCTCGCATCAACCAAATCAGTCCTAATCAACTCAGCATCATCTTAGTCATCATTTATAGCATCCCTGATCACATCCCTCACTTAGGTATTGCATACCATTTTGAGTTGCTAAAACCTACATCTTAATCAAACCCCATCCTCAGTGTCCTTAAACTAAGCATTGTTTTGGGATAATCATTTTTGTCTTTTGCAACCTCATCACCTTGATCAAAAGGTTGGTTTGCATTAACAAAGAATCTCATCTGCCAAAGACCATAAGTTTGTCTTAGGTAGATAATCATATCCACTTGATCCTACACTAGGGAAAGAAACCCTTGATCCTTGCATACATCAAGCCATCCTTAATCCATAGAAGTGAATCAATCATCCTAAGCGTATCCTAATCCTAGTGTTATCATCCTTAGTTCCCTAGGTGCATCCTTGCATACATCTTGCATCTCATATTCCTTTAGGATAATCATTTCATGCCACCTATCACACGAGCCACTAGGAAGAGGAACATGGATCCTAATCTGGCCGCTAGCTCATCTAATCCTACGACTGAGAACACCAACACCATGGTCACTTATGCACCTCAACCCAATGATCAAGTTGAACATATTTGGGTCGACACTAATGAAATTCCCACTCTAAGTGCCGTGGAAACTTTTATCAAACATCCAACGCTTGTCCACATGATAAATGCCATGAGTGGAAATAACAACAAATAGGTACTCTTGGACATCCAACAACAAGGACTTCAACTTCCACCTTGGCTAATACCCACACTTGTTACACGACCTATGACACCTCCAGGGGAATGTCCTTATCCTACCAGAAATAAAGTTTTTGATCCATTTCAGCGAGTCCTACAAGTGGGAACCCTTCTTGCACAAGTGGTGCATCCCTCCATTCCATCTCCCATCATACCACAACACCTACACCTACCACAAGAATCCTACCTCTTGATGCCACGTTAGCACCACAAACAATACCCCCCGTCACTATGCAAACACCTCCACAAGCCACCGTTGCTCCTCCTTCACAAGTGATCCCAACATTCATTGCAAATTTTCCACCACCACCACCACCAGTTAGCCCACAACAAACCACCATTCCATCTATTACTATTCAACTTGTTCAAAGTGCTACAACTAGTTCACAACATCAAAGCACCCAAGTATCCATGCCTATTCTGTCGTTCTTCACCACAGGCATGCCACCTACCAACGCATATAACCAACCCTTATTTCCTCAAGGGTCTTCTTTTCCCGCTCCACCAGCAACACAATCACAACAAATGCCAATGGTTCCACCCCAAACATTGTTCAACCCAAATCCTCCTATATTGCAACCATCCACGAATCCATTTGCCATACGTCAAATTCCCATACAACCTATCCAACAGCAACAATAACAACCTATCCAACAGAAAGAACAACAACCTATCCAACAACAACAACAACAACCTATCCAACAACAACAACAACAACCTATTCAACAACAACAACCTATCCAACAGCAACCTATTCAACAACAACAACCTATTTAGCAGCAACCCATCCAACATCAACAAATAACTAACCCATTCATATCCCAAGCACAACAACAGCCGATCAACCCCTTCGTAGCTATACATCATGCTCCTCAAATCACACAACAACCACAAACGCAGGGGGCAAATCCTTTTGTGGCACAACCAATGCAACAGTTTGCTAGTCCTTTTATCCAACCCCTGCAACAACAGCAAACTCATCCTACCAGTTACATAGCTATGTCATCTTCTGCTGCATCACAAACAATTCTCCCTCCTCAAAAAGTTCTCACTGGAGGCATTCCGCCACAAGGCACCTATATGGGTGCACAACAAACTCATCTCGCTTATCCTACGCCGCAACAAATGCAAACATATTTCCAACAGCTGCAACAATCTTATCAAATGCCAACACCTCCTCCATTGCAGTATTCCACTCAACCCCAATTTCCACCACAACAACCCATATACAGTGACCAACAACCATTCTATCAAACACCATAATATCCCCCACAAAATCTCTCATATTCACCATTTGATCCATATCATGCACAAGGCAATCCTACAATTATAATCAACAATCCTCCCCCGCAAACCAATCCTGAATGGGAGGAAATGAAGAATGCTCTCAAAGAGCTAAAAGCTGGGACAGAAGCCAAAACATTCAAGTTTGAAGAAGTATGTCCCTATCCATTTGAGAGATCCATCACTGTTGTACCCTTCCCCAAACACTGTGAGACCCCAAAATTTGATAAATATCAGGGGAAGGGTGATCCTGTGAGTCATGTAAAATAATTCTACATGGCATGCCAAGAAGTGGCCTACAACGATAATTTTCTCATGAGACTATTTCCCAAAAGCTTGGGAGGCACTGCCCTTGAGTGATTTTACAAAATTCCTTATGGCACAGTCTCTACTTTTGCAGAACTATCCAAAAAGTTTGTGGCCCAATATGCGTATAATGTTGAAAATGAACTCTCACTCCTTGACCTATGCAATTCCAAACAAAAGGGAGGAGAAAGCTTGGCTGATTATCTTCAACGCTGGCAAGGGCTTACCACAAGGTTGTCGTACCAACCCATGGAACAACATCTTATCAAGATTTTCATTAACAACCTTCATCCTAAGCTTGCTTATCACATGCATATGAATTGTATACAAAATTATCATGATATTAGGATCAAAGGTATGGACCTTGAACGAGGCCTTGTTGAAGAAGGTATGATTAAACATTACAAAGAATCCCAGCCCGATAAACATAACAATGACCGATCACGATATTGGAACAAAAATAGGAATGTGGTCACTGATGGAGCCACTAATACCAAACATGTCCAGGTTGTGGTAGTGAGTCCTAATGTGCCAACTCAAACTTATCAACAAACACTAGTAATGTATCCACAACCTCCTCCCATGTATCAGCAAAACATGCATCCTCAAGGCGCGCCCATATACCCTCCTCTAGGAACAGCCCATCAACACAACTATCAAGGTCCTATGAACCATACAAATGCTATCTCAGTCCCTCATGGAAAACAAAGATCTCGCACTTCAAATGTGCCGCAACGCACATTTACCCCTCTAGGTGAACCCATAGATGTCATCTTCCACAAGCTGGTCCAAGCAAATCAAGTCATATATCCTAAAACGCAGTCGTTTGATGATTCAACTCCTAAGCCTACCTGGTATAAAGACAACAAGTACTGTGAATACCATCGTGTCAAGGGACATACCACTCTCAAATGCATGAAGCTGAAACATTATATCCAAGATCTCATTGACCGTAAGGAAATCAAAGTGGATTCCCCCACTCAATCATCGCCAAATGCAAGCCTAAAAATTTATCAGAATGCATTCCCTAAACACATTTCGGGTATAGGTCCAGGCAATCCTACTCAGTCCTCTAATCAAGGAAAGGGTAAACAAGTAGAAAGCACTGATCGAAAAGATTATACCAATGCTTATATCAATTATGATAATCTCATCGACTGCATATCTCAAGTTCAGTCCTTTATCAATGTCATTCATGTCAAAGGTGTTGATAATCAATGCGTGATCACTACTCGTAGAGGAAGGATAACAGTTACAGGTGTAGGTCCTGCCCCATCTATTAGGACTCAATATAACATTTTGGAACACCTCGAGAATACTCCAGCCCAAATTTCCATTCTAGATCTTCTCCGCACATCACCCACCTACCAAGAGATTCTCAATAAAGCCTTGCATGATTCCCATGTCCCCAGTGACATCAACCTCACTGAGTTTCAAAACCTTGTCGGTCACCTATCTACATCCTGTGGGGTCTCATTTAGACCAGCAGACATCCCCTCCGATGAAACCGATAACAATCTCCCACTCCGTAGCGCTGTCATGGTTAAAATTTTTGCCATCAAATGGGTCATGATAGATAATGGATCGGCCCTAAATTTTTGTACTCTAAAATTCATAAAATAGTTGGGATGCACTAAGGCTGATATCACAAATGAGGTCATCACAATAAAAGCATATGACAACCTGGAATGTACTTCTGAAGGCACCATTATCTTACCCATTCAAGTGGGCCCGGTCATCCAAGAAACATTATGTCATGTTGTTGATCTTGACCTTCCCTACAACATCCTCCTCGAATGCCCATGGATTCATTCTATACAAGCTGTTCCATCCACCTACCATCAATGCATTAAATTCCCATACAAAGGCACTGAGATCACCATTTGCACAGATCCCAAGCCCTTCGCATATTACAATGCATTGGAGACATCCTTTCCACATTCCACTCATTGCCCTGGGATTGATATTGGCTCTTCTATCACCAGCTCATCTCAAATCCATTCAGATCCAGAGACAATCCTCTCCTCCACCTTGTCCATGGTCAAGATCAACAACAAAGGATGTGGTGAGTACACTTTATCTGATGCCTTCGTAGTTGGAGCATTACCTGTTGATCCCCACACTCAAGGCCGCTAGCCTAATTTAAGCAAAACAGAATCAGAAACAACCTGGACACTACAATTTGGTCCTACCACTTTTGTGTCACAAGGTATTTCGGTTGGCCAAGAAATGGAACCAAACATCAATCAATGGATATACAAGGACTCATCACCCCAGGACACAAGTTGACTCAATTACTTCAAGAACAAGTATCCCACAACACACAAACTGGTGACAGAAAAATGGAACTATCAAGGAGGTGGCCTTGGTCACGAAGAACAAGGAATGAAAGATCCCATTGTACCAGCCTGACTTGAAAAACACCTGGGTCTTGGTATGGGCTCTGACACAACTGGGGGCACCAATGAGTTCATCAATTACTCCTCTTGTCAATCCCTGGGCGAAATCATTGACATCGAAGATATCCCGGAAGAGAAAATTGTGAAAGCTTACGATGATGTTTTTGACGATGAAACCTTCCTAGGCAATGCTGTCCTACAACAACTATCCATCCTCTTCATTGACCTCCCTCTCTGCCATCTTGAACTCATAGACTGGGACCAACCAAGTGTCGTACACATTGACGAGTTCCAAAGTGAGGACGCACTTCTAAGCTTTATGGGAGCCATAGAGAAAAGCAGTGACCAAGGGCAACATTCAGCATATGTCTACAAATTGGAACCAAAGGCATACTTTGGGGAAGAGGAGAACTTTAGCCACAAAAATGATACAAAAAATCAAAATAAAAAAGAGAAAAATCAATCTTCTAGTGAAAACCCCTCTGGGGCACTATTTGATCACAAAAAAG
>MU224942.1:276785-351469 GCA_018584345.1 Thuja plicata
GTGCCACTTCATCCAAGCCTCTCCTTCTCTCTAAAAACCCTATAAATAGAGGCCTTCTCCTCTCATATTATCATCTCTCACTTTGCATTGTTATCATGCTAGTATTGTCTTAGAATTGTCATTTTTGTTTTCATGCTAATGCCCTTAGATGTTAGTTCATACTTTCATTTGCTTAAATCATCGAGAAATCACATGTTAGGATCTTAATTGGTAAATAAATCATAGTTTTTTTGATAAGACTTTCATATCATCTTTACTTGCATAGGTTTATATTATCATTTTGAAGGGGATTTGAGACTAGTTCTTCATAACTAGTTCTTGAATCTTTCTTCTTGTTTCTAGTATTATTGCATTTTTTGCATTGGGATCTATAGCAATTGTGTGTTTGAGAGAGCACACCCACATTTAATCTAAATAAGAAAATCAAAATGAGTAGATTAAGGTGCATGTTATTTACTCATTTTTAGCTTAATCTGATGTTATTTGGTGTCTTTGTTGTTAGTTTGATCTCTTGCATGCTTTTTTTGTCATGATATATATATATGCTAACCCGCTAATGTTTGCATGTTTGAGCTTGCTCCCAATAGATTGAAATATTCCATTTACACAGTGTCCATCTACTCCTCATCAATAATATCAATCTCTACTATAGAAACCTTCTTCTTCTTTGGTTTGGTCATTAAATCCAATGCTGCTACATCATCCTCGATGGGCCAATTAAAACTTTGAATGCTCTGCAATTGTGCTTTCTGTCTATCCCACCTGGCATCCATTATACTCTTGACATCTGCTAAGAATTTATTGATGTCAGTTTCAGCCTTAATGGCTTCATCTAGAATTCTATTATATCTGTCCATATCTAACTCTGCATCAGTAATAAATGCCTCTTCACTAGGAAACTTGCCGTCAAAATCTTCCCTCCAAACCGCCAAGGCCTTGATCTGATTGTCTTCTCCATTTATTGGACGAATGAATCTATTGAAATCTGCTCCAAAAAGGCTCAACCTAGCCTCAATCTGATTTAGTTTACCTTTGAAGAAGGGTAAAGTTACATTTATCTTTTTTTATCTCTTCACCAACCTCAATAACTATTTCTGGTAAATCACTTCTGTATGGTTGTAGAGAAGCTAGCCTTTCAAAAAGTTGTGTTCTACTAGACCAATTAGCAAAATAAGGATTCAAAATATTAATGAAATTAATCACCTCAACATGCAGAGTAGGCAGTTTATTATATGCATTTAGAACTAAATCAGTTTTATCCTTCAAGATAACAATCCTGTGCTGAAATATACTCATTAATGCACTTGAAACAATTTTATTGTGCTCACTGATCATCTCCTCTATTTTTTCATTGTTCCCTGTTGACTCTATCTGGACCTCTGCATATGTTCTTTCTTTAGGTGAGGCAGGGATAACTTCTAGCTTTTCCATTAATTGTTGAGTTAAATCCCTAATTGTATTCTCCTGAGCATGTATCTTAACGTAGCACATTTTCCTATCTTTGGCTATAGCACTAGCCTCATCTATCAAATTATCACATCTCTGGGACAAATATTTCATTTTATCTTCAATTAATTGTGCCCAATGGGTTAAGATCTGAGAAATCTCCATGTCATTACTATTGTGAATTGACCACACCATTTGATTACCAACCATGCTCTCTTGAAAGTTTACTAAAGTTGGTTTCTGATCTTTAGGAGCCAAGATCCACATTGCCACTACTTGGGACTTTGGATTATATCCAAATCCCTTAATTATTTCACCCTATTTCTCTTTAGATGTTAGCTTTAAATCTGGTTGCCTTCTGATCTGATCAATTATGAAAGTAGAGGCAAGATCCCAACCCTCAGCAAGCAACATACCACTTTCTTTTACCAATTTCCTGGCCTCCTTAGGAGTTATATCCTAAGATTTAGGATCATAGTTTTGTATGGCTAGGAGGGCATCATTAGTTACTAGTTCTCCTCCTTCCAATCTAAGTTGTTCACTTACCACCTTTTTCTTATTCCATCTAAGGAAATCCTTGAACTCCTGGGTTTTGATAAAATTTTCATCATCAAGGAACTTTTGCTGGTGAATCACCCTCTCATCAATACCAGTTAAAAGAGGTAACTCAATATCCTCTTCAACTTCCTACTATAGTTTCTTTCCTTTTCTAACTTCTTTCCTTAATAGGTGATCATAAGGTCTATTACCAGGAATAAGGGCACTCTCTCTATCTTTCTTCTTTTCTTTTCTTACATAAGTTATAGCCTGTGAAGATTCACCAATATCAACCTTTTTCCTTTTGAATTTAGGCTCATCAGTAGTCTCATGCTCTAGGACCTCTGTTAGGTCAACAACATACTCCTGCCCTTTTGCTACAATCTTTAAAGGCATTGCTCGATAATCTGGGTAAGCTCTAGGAGGAGGATAGCCTTGGTCACTATCCTCGTCATACTCAGACTCTGAATTTTCTCTGTGGCCCTTTTCTAGTACCACTAGTGCTTCTTCCAGTTGATTGCATAGAAGTGTATGATTTTCAATCATTGCATCTATCCTCTTAAGATAAGGAAAATTAGGGTAGAACCCTCCAAAACTCATCCCCTTTCTTTTAACCTGTCTTTCCAAGTCCATAGGTTCTTGGACCTTATCTGCTCTTCTCATCACTTCTTCTAGAATGTTTCTTATAGCATCCTCCTCCATACCCTCTTCATGTACATAGTTATATGGTATGGTAGGAGTTAAAAACTTCTTTGCTCCCACAATGAATCCTTCAATGTCATTGTATCTGCACAAGGCTACACTCATCTTGTAATGACTCATCCAATTATTTATTGGATCTATGACTTTCTTTCCAATGGTAAACTGATATACTTTGAACTATCTAGGGGTAAATGTCCCCTTTCTATGTGGTGCCAAGTGTTCTTTATCTGTCAACATTAGCTGCCAGATAAATTCCATTGCAACTATCCTAGTTGGAACATGATATGGGAGAATGTGAGGAGGATGTGAACATCCATATACTCTTATCATTGTAAAATTGTTTCCTAGGTAGAAATCACCCCAATTGTGATCACCTGACCATTTATCAACGTACTCACATGGCCTCAAAAGCTGCAAAACTTTTGTAGACAACGTAGTCTTGTTCACTCCTAGGATTTGCATTATGGGGTATACAATCCAATTCTCAAATCCATAGAAATTACAATCTTTAGCAGTGTAGTTCCACACTTTGAGCCATAATTGAACGAGGTTGGGTTGATTGAAGTGGAACCTTTGGGGGTTCAAATTCTGTATGACCATTATGGGGTAATTGAAATAAAGCAATAAATGCATTAAAATAGAATAATGTAGAAACTTGGGGTCTTTGTCCTTCTTCTTAATAGCAACAAAACCCTCATGCATCCTATCAATAATATACTAGATATAATCAAAACTAGTGCTTGTATACACATCCTGCATGTCCAAGGTAATCATCAAAATACCTGCATTTATCCTTTCTACACCTCCATCCCTCCCTATCACTCTACTCAATGCATAGGAAATGTATTTCGTGTAGTGGTTCATATCTTTGTAAAAATAAGGTGCCAAACCTGGTAGTGGGGCAATATAATTTCTTGTTTCTTTAGGCATGTGCCTCTTTATCATATTCCTAACAACCCCAGACTACCTTTCATACCTCTCTTCTTGTTTTTTGAGGTTTATTTTAGTTGATGTTTTGTAATAGAGGTTAAATGCTTGCATAAATGAATTTCTACTCAAAGCAAGTAACACAGTCCCATCATTTTTCTTAATTGTTTTTCTAAGTTCATCATAGTTGTTTGCTAGGGATAGAATTAAATCAATATCTAAAAACACATCAGGAACTAATAATATGGCTAGTCCACACATCCAAGGGTTCAAGATAGGAATAGCTCCATCATAATTTTTATATAAATAATTGAAAAGAGAATAACCCGATGTTCCTGGTGTCTTCGCATCTCTGATGTTGACCAACTCATCAACCAGGATATCAGCATTTGACTTCTTATTTTGTGTAGAACCTGGCAATAAATTTAGGAACTCATTTGAATAATTCCTTTTTCCTTTGGCATCATCATCTATATCATCATTCCTTCCACTTGAGGAGGCCACACTCTGTGCTTGACTCATCTTGTTCTGTTCTTTTCTCAATTCTTGATACCGATATTGAGACAAATCTATCATAGGAAACCCTTACTTTCAACTAAAATGTACTGAAAATAATTTGAGAGCATTGAAAATCACACCAATTACCTTGAATTCTATAGAAAACTTTTCTTAAATCACTCTTCACATAGGCAACTGTTCTCCCTCTTTCTCAAACATAGAAAACTTGGCAAATTCTCTGCTCTGAAATTTTGAATGCAAGGTAAATGAAAATAAAGAAATGATATCATCTATTTATGATAAAATGATCAAAGTGCCCAGCTCATTATTGAAAAATCCCTCATTTATGTCTTCAATTTTACATACGGTGCCATTAATATTGATTTCTAGCTTTAGCCTCTGATCATGACAGGAAATCTGATTTGAATGAATGAGAAATTCATAAAAAAATCTTATTAAAATTCATCAAAGTTTACAAAATGATGTGATTGGCTCTTTTCAGCAACCTTTCCACTTGTCATAACTGTTCTACATTCCTATTGGCTAGTGACTTTTCAACCGTAACATGTCAGCATTAACTTTAACTCTTCTTCACTGTATTTTCATTTTCCTTATCTAGCGACCTAGCGACCATGCTTTGTCTCTGTGTCTCTTAACATTTATTTTAACTATGATTTCTTCTAGAGATCTGGCAACAACATGTATCACTTAACCATAGTCAACTTCTCATGATCATGTGACTTAAGAAACCCAAGTCGCTGAAAGAAATTCCTAACTCTAAGTTTATCATGTGACACCCCATCCACTGTAGATTCCATTTTAATCAAATGCTTATCGCTAAGTCTATGAATCATATTTATTCTTTATGAGACTTCACAACTTAAGCCTATGTCGCTTAATCGCTAGATGTTTATAACTTAACCATTTTATACTAGAGAATTAGCGACTATAGTATAATGTAACATTTTAATTTCTTCTATCTCCAAGTCGCTTAATGAAATTACCTTTAATATTTTAATCTGGAGACTTCTCGACAACCACTGATCTCTCATCTATCATCATCTAATGGCTCCATTAAGTCTCTAAATCTTTCATAAAAACCCTAATTCTCTTGGAGACCTGGCAACAAGAATGAAATATTTGCTTTAGTCTCCTACTCGCCAGATGACTAAGTTCACATTATGAGACTATGCAACTACATGCTTTAGTCACTTAGGTTTTGGAACACATGTCTCCTTATTACTCCTTGTCTCCTAATCACTGAAAGAATGTTGGCTTGTCTGAACTAATCAGCGACTACGCGACAACTGCTCATACTCTTTTGTTTTTGTGGTTGTCTCCAAATCTCTTTATCCTTTAACTTAACTCACTTTCTATTCCAAGACTTGGTGACCATGTATCTTTTAAACTCACCACTTAACTTTGTTTTGATCCAGAGACACCATGACCAAAGGAAATCAAAGTTGCCAAACATTTTTCTAACTGTAGGGTTCATTCTGAGACTTCCTGACCACCATTAGATCCTTCACCAGATGAATGGCTGTCGCTTAATCTCTTAACCATTTAGGCATATTCCTTTTCTCTTGGAGACAATGTGACAAAGGCATTATGTTGAGTCTCTAAATATAACAAAATATTCTTATATCATTCAGAGACTTGGCCACCCATCTAAAAGGCACATGACTTATTTCATAATTTAGGCTCAATAAACGTAACTTTAAAACATAACCCTAACTTGGAAATTAGGGCTTTTTAAATTATGAACCTTAAGAAGACTTAAGGGCTTAGATTTTTACCTATTTTGAACAAGGGATGACCTAAAACACAAGATTTTAACACTTCACTGGTTTAAAGGCCTAAAAATCATCATTTGCATGGAAATACTTTGGCAAGAACAGGTAGATTTTGGCATTTTAAAAGGCTCTTACTGACAGGGAACATCAAAAAATTTACAAGCCAAACTAGGACTGGAAATACAACCAATAGTGGCTCTATCTGTGGATGGATAAATGCAATTTTATGGCAAAGAATCACAGAATCTCTGGTTGCAGACCTCTTATTAGGTGAAGAGTAAACTACTTCTTGCAAGGAAACACACAACAGAAAGGAAAACCTACCTGTATGCAGTATGATACAAACTTAATGTGCATAAAATTTTATTTTTTAGCTGAAGAAAGGCTTCAAAAATATCCCATGCACTAGCAACTCATACTCTTCATCATCCATATTTTTCAAAATATAAGAATCTTTCCCAAAACTTTGTGAAACAATAAAAGGACCAAGCCATAAAGATTCAAATTTAAATTATGTTTACCTTTGTCCTCTGATCTTACATTCCATTGGAGCACTAGGTCACCAGGTTGAAACTTTCTGCAACTTGCTCTTTTATCAAATAGATACTTCATTTTTTTGTTGCAGCTTCATATTTTCTTTCTTTCCTTCTCTTCTGATATCATCAAGTTCAGTCAACTGTATACAGGTAACAAATTATTTATAGGAATTCTAGCTCTTCTTCTTGTATGAACTTGTATATAGGTAACGGATTATTTATAGGTCTGAGACTTCTTGTTCTTCTTCTACTATGAACTTGTATACATGTAATGGATTATTTATAGGAATTCTAGCCTGTAGACCATATACTAACTCAAATGGTGACCTACCAATATCCTTTTTCACTATTATTCTGTCAGCCCACAGAGCTAATCTTAACTTTGTATGCCAAGCTCTTTTATTCTTTTCTAAGGTCCTTTTCAAAATTTTCAAAATACTTTTGTTACTGGATTCTGCCTGGCCATTTGCCTATGGATGATATTGTTGGAATAGTCCCAAGGATAATTGAGAGGGGGAGGGTGAATCATTTATCAGTCAATTTAATTCTTTACTCTTTCTTAAATGTAATTTGATATAAAGTAAATGCACATTCAGATAACACAATAGAGTACTCAACAATTTTGGTTACGGGGAAACCAAATAGGTAAAAACCCTGGTGGGAATGAACACCCACAAATAACTGTGCTAGTTTATAATGATCCCTGTTAGAAGATCTTACAACCCTGTTAGGAGTTGATCTTTACAATGAAAGAAGTACAGAGACCTGGTTAAAGGTCGGACCCTATTAGGAGTCTTTTACAGATAACCCTGTTAAGGGTGAGGACTCACTGTCCAATATCTCACTCCTAAGATGGTGAAGGCTACAACCTTCAGTACAATAGATATACACTATATCTGGTAAATGAACTATTTGAGTAGACCTTCTATCTTGATCAGTTCCAATGAATTGCAATCAACTTTTGTTTCTTCACATAGATCTTCAACTTATTCTTTCTGACTTTCTGCTCTTCTCTGTCTTTTCTTTTTCACTCCATTTTTTCCTTTTAACAAAAATATCTAAAATGCTATATGTATCTTCACCAAAGATAAGGTCATAATGATATCTAGAAAAACTACATCAACTTCCCTGTTGGCTCAATCAAGCATGCAATCAAGATTAAGACTGCGCAACACAAACTGAATAGATGCGATGCTTCACAAAGTCGACTTCACCAAATTAACTCTAACATCAAGATTTTGTTGAAACACATTAAGTGCCTTTGGTTAGTTATCTTTAAATCATAACTAAACATGAATACAAACACACATATCTTGAAGATAGGCGTAACTCAAGAGACACTGTATTTATGTCAGCTCTTAACATATAAACTCCAAAAACTATAATTGCCATAACTGATTAATCATAACTCAACTGTAACTGCATATCTGACTCGGTGTGAATGCACATAGCATCTAGAACATGTATACACCATGGAAATAAACATGCATTGTACCAAAAAATTTGTACTGATAATTTCAAATAGGATACCTCTTGTATATTATATGTTGTCATCAATGACAAACATACAATCAATTATTTGCACAGTAGCAAATCTCCAACAATCTCCCCCTTTAACATTGATGGAAACATATGATATCATCAACTCAAAGTGTCTTCCTTCTTTTTAAAATCTTCTCAATATCCTCATCAAAGGTTCCTCTTCATTGTAGCTTCTCTGTATACTCCCCCACAGTATATGCTCCCCCTTACTAATACTCCCCCTTTGACATCAATGACAAAGGGTGTTAATACACCATTAAGCACAGGTACTACTCCAGAAGTAGAGTAGTCAACCATTCATCAGTCACCAAGGACTGATGTTCTTGCTGCAAGTTCTAATTAGACTCGGGAAAGGGAATTAATCCCAAATTCTCCCTGATATAATCAAAAGTATCTTTTGATAGAGGCTTTGTAAATATATCTTCTAGTTGTTCTTCAGTGCTTACATAGTCCAACTTTACTTCTTTGTCTACAAATTTTTTTCTTAGGAAGTGGTATTTGATCTCAATGTGTTTTGTCTTTGCATGCATCATAGGGTTCTTTGGCATATTGATAGTACTAGTGTTGTCACAGTGAATAAAAATAGGATAATCAATCTGAATACCAAAGTCCTTAATCATCTATTTGATCCAAACCATTGTTGAACAATTCAATGCTGCTGCAACATACTCAGCTTCTATTGTTGACTGAGAGATATAATTATGCTTTTTACTTGTCCAACTGACCAACCTATCTCCAAGAAATACTGCTCCTCTTGATGTGCTCTTTCTATCATCAACACAACCTACCCAATCTGCATCTATATACACATGAAGTTGTACATTCTCCGAGTTAGGATACCATAAAACATAGTCTATAGTTCCCTTTAGGTATCTGAATATTATTTTTATTGCCATTAAATGATTATGCTTGGGTTCAGCTGCAAATCTTCCAACAATGCCAACTGCATTAGAAATGTTAGGTCTAGATTGAGTGAGATATATGAGTTTTCCAATCATAGACTTGTATAGGGTCTTGTCAACTGCTGGGGAATCATCATCTTTAGAAAGCTTACATCTTGTTATCATGGGGGTGCATACTGGTTTGCAATCTTCCATCTTGAAGGTCTTCAATATCTCCTTCACATACTTAGACTGATTTATGAATATGCCTTTGTCTATTTGTTTTACATTCAATCCAATAAATTATTTGATAGGTCCAATCATGCTCATTTCAAATTCACTTTTCATTTCTTTGGCCAATCTTGTACTAAGTTTTTCATTACCTCCAAAGATAATGTCATCAACAAAAATAGAAACAAGTAGTAGTCCTTCATCTGTCTCTCTTATAAATAAATTACAGTCTGCTGCTCCTTTTCTGAATCCTATCTTTGTTAAGTAACCATCAAGTCTCTCATGCCATGCTCTTGGGGCCTATTTAAGTCCATAAAGTGCTTTCTTTAATCTACATACCATGTCTGGTTTATCTGAAAGTTTGAATCCTTCAGGCTACTCTTTGTAGACTTCTTCCTTCATGTCACCATTCAAAAATGTTGATTTGACATCCATTTGATATACCTTAAAGTTCTTGAATGTTGCATAGGCCAAAAAAAACTTGATAGTTTCAAGTCTTCTCACAGGGGAAAATGTATCAGTGTAGTCTATTCCTTCTCTCTACACATATCCTTTACATACTAATCTTGCTTTGTTCCTTACCATTGTTCCTTCTTCATTCATTTTGTTCCTGAATATCCACTTAGTTCCAATCATGTTGTTGTCATGAGGTCTAGGGACCAGTTCCCATGTTTCATTCTTGGTTATTTGATCCAATTCCTCTTGCATGGAACTTTTCCAATCTGAATCTTTGCATGCATCTTCAACACTTAAGTGTTCAATCTATGAAAGTAAGCATACCTCTTCATCAATAGTTGAACCTTTTTCTCTAGATCTTGTCAAGACTTTTGCGCTCTGATCTCCAATGATATCTTCCTTAGAGTGGTATTTGGATGTGTATCTTGAATTCTTAGGAGTGATAGTTTCATCTGTAATCTATGATTCTTCTTCACTTGGTTTTGGATTGTTACATGAAACATCAATACAGTCAAACATTTCTTCAATAACTGTGTCCTTATTGATGGGTCTGGGCTCATCTTCATTCATGGGAGCATAGTCATAATATCTTTCTTAAATCATAAACTTCTTATCAATCTTCACATGAGTACTTTCAATTATCTTCTTTAATCTTAGATTGAAACATCTATAGGCTTTCCTTTTAGCAGAGTAACCAAGAAAAATACCTTCATCGCTTCTAGCATCAAACTTGCCAATGCTATCATCTCTCTTGATGTAGCACTTGCTTCCAAAGATTCTGAAGTATTTTACAGTAGGTACATTACCAAACCAAAGTTCATAAGGTGTCTTGTTTGTACCTGGTCTCAATTGTATTCTATTGATAGTGTAAAATGTTGTATTGACTGTATCTCTCCAGTAGGTATGGGCAACCTTTCCTTCAATCATGATAGTGTGTGCTGTGTCAAGTATTATCCTATTCCTCCTTTCTACTATCCCATTCTGTTGAGGGGTTCTAGGTGCACTTAACTATCTTTTGATTCCATGTTCTTCACAGTAGTCATAAAGCTGGTCAAAGGTGAATTCTCCTCCTCTATCAGATCTCAGACATTTTATCTTTAATCCAGATTCATTCTCAACCTTAGCTTTGAATACTTTGAACTTCTCAAAATCTTCAGATTTTTCTTTTAAGAATGCAACCCACATCATCCTTGAGAAATCATCAATAAACAAAATAAAATACCTTTCTCCATAGAATTATCTTGTCTAAGTAGGTTTGCATAGGTCTGTATGTATCATATCTAATTTGTTTTTTGTAGAGTTTTGTTTGCTCCTGAATGTGGTTCTCACATGCTTCCCCATCACACATTCCCTGCACATGGTGTCAACTGGTCTTGCAATGCTAGGAAGGTCTCTTACTTCCTTTACATTACTTATCTTGACTATGTTGCCAAAATTGATGTGACAAAGTCTCTTGTGCCATAGCCTGCTGTCATCTACTTTTGCAACAAAACAACTTACTTCTGAGTTGAGATGAAAAACATTACCTTTGGTCTTTGAGCCTGATGCAATCATGTCTCCTTCTTTGTTGTTAATGATGCACTGGTTTTTTTTGAATTCCAACTGATATCCTTTATCAAGTAACTATCCAACACTTAGTAAGTTATGATGCAAACCATCAACATAGAGAACATCATCTATCTTGTTCTTTCCATCTAGGGTGATAGAACCTCTTCCTATGATAGGTTTGGGAGTGTTATCTCCAAATCTAACCATGCCACCTTTGTACTTGTCTAAATGTACAAATATGTCTTTGTCTCCTGTCATGTGGTGTGAACATTCGTTGTCAATGATCCAGTCAGTTCTGATGTCATCTTTTGAGACTAATTCTAACTCATGTTCTTTTAATTCATCTTCTTTGTCCATTTCTTCAAGAATCTTCTCAATGTCTTTAATGGAAAAAAATCTAATTTCATCTTCTCTTGAGTCTTCATCAGTTACACCATCCTCAACATGATAAAATTCTTTAGTGTACTTAGGTTTGTAATCTGATCTAAATTTCTTGACTCTTGTAGGGAACTTGGATGCAAAGTGACCAACCTTGTTGCATGAGAAACATTTGAATGGTATCTATCCTTCATATTTCCCTTTACCTTTCCTTTCCTTGTTGGAAATCATAGCAATGATTTCTTCTAGTTCTATATCCACTTCTTCATTATTGCTAGAGTTGCTTATAGATTTCTTCTTGTGGACTGTGGCTTTGAAGGTTGTCTCACTTTTAGGTTCTGTCTTCAATCTAGATATCTCAAATGTAGATATTTTTCTAATCAAGGTTTCCCTCTTGAAGTCTTTTGAAAATTGCTTAGTCTCATCTAGGATATTGATCTTGCTCTCATAGTCTGCTGTCAATGTGGTCATTAATTTGCCCATTATATCTTCCTTTGATATTTCTCCACCATTGTTTCTTATACCTGATACTGCTTCATTAATCCTCTGATTGTAAGCTCTGATGTTTTCTTCAGGTAACATCTCTAAATTATTATATCTTTACTTCCATGTTTTTCTGTGCACATTCTTTACTTAGATGTCTCCTTTAAACATATCTTCTATGTATTTCCAAATAGAGTATGCTTTATCTGTCTTCTTGATCTCAAAAAATTCACTGTTGGATAGGGCATTGATTAGGGCTTCTTTGGAAATTGCATTATTAGTGAACACTTCCTTTTGTTTCATAGTAGAGTCATCAGCTGCAAGATCTTTCAAGGTGGGAATTTCAACTTCTTGAGTGGCAATCTCATAGATCTCAAATCCAACACACTGAAGATGTGTTATCATTTTGTTCTTCCAGTCAAGATAGTTTTCTCCATCAAACTTAGGAATCTCTTTCTTGAAGTATGCCATCTGATCTATCTTAAGCTATTAGGATTTATCTCCAAGGTACTTGGCTCTGATACCAATTGTTGGAATAGTCCCAAGGAAAACTAAGAGGGGGAGGGGTGAATCAGTTATCAGTCAATTTAATTCCTTACTCTTTCTTAAATGTAATTTGATATAAAGTAAATGCACATTTAGATAACACAATAGTGTACTCATCAATTTTGGTTACGGGGAAACCAAATAGGTAAAAAACCTGGTGGGAATTAGCACCCACAAATAACTACACTAGTTTATAATGATCCCTACTAGAAGATCTTACAACCCTGTTAGGAGTTGATCTTTACAATGTAAGAAGTACAGAAACCTAGTTAAAGGTTGGACCCTGTTAGGAGTCTTTTACAGATAACCCTGTTAAGGGTGAGGACTCACTATCCAATAGCTCATTGCTAAGATGGTTAAGGCTACAACCTTCAGTGCAATAGATATACACTATATCTGGTAAATGAATTGTTTGAGTAGACCTGCTTTCTTGATTAGTTCCAATGAATTGCATTCAACTTTTATTTCTTCACATAGATCTTCAACTTATTCTTTTTGACTTTCTTCTCTTCTCTATCTTTTCTTTTTCACTGCATTTTCTCCTTTTAATGAACATATCTGAACTTATATATGTATCTTCACCAAAGATAAGGTCAAAACAGTATTTGGAAACACTTCATCAACTTCCTTGTTAGCTCAACTGAGCACACAATCAAGATTAAGACCGCGCAACACACACTGAATAGACGCGACGCTTCACAAAGTGTGCTTCACCAAATTAACTCTAACATCAAGATTCTATTGAAACACATTTAACACCTTTGGTTAATTATCTTTAACTCATAACTAAACATGAATACAAACACACATATCTGGAAGATAGGCCCAACTCAAGAGACACTGTATTTACATTGGCTCTTAACAGATAAAGTCCAGAAACTATAACTGCCATAATTGATTAATCATAACTCAACTATAACTGCATATCTGACTCGGCGTGAATGCACATAGTATCTAGAACATGTATACACCATGGAAATAAACATGCATAGTACCAAAACATATGTACTGATAATTGCATATAGGATACCAGTTGTATATTATATGTTGTCATAAATGAAAAACATACAATCAATTATTTGCACAGAGGCAAATCTCCAACAGATATGGGGAAGAATAAGATATTATAATCCCATATTCACTGCAAAATTCCTTGATCTCATCAAATCTAAAACACATGGCATTATCCATGACTAATTTGGCTGAGACACCAAACCTAGTTAAAATATTCTCCATCAGAAACTCAGTAACTATCTTACTTGTTTCTTTTTTAGTGGGAATAGCCTCTATCCACTTAGTAAAATAATCAGTAGCCTTGAATATCCAAATGTCCTCCACTAGACTTCTCTAAAAATTCTCCAATAAACTCAATACCCCACATGGAAAAAGGTGTCTCAATACTTATAGGATTTAACAATAGAGCGCCTGATAATTTTAACTTGTTTGAGAATCTTTGACAAGGCTCACACTTGTAGACAAATGCATGGGTATCTCTAAAAATAGTGGACCAATAATACCCTACCCTTAAAATCTTATGAGCAATAGTTTTTTTAGAAAAATGCCCACCACATATCCCAGCATGCATTTCATTTAATACTTTGTGAGCTTGATCTTTATCCAAACATAATAGTAGAACACCATTCTTATCCTTCCAAAATAGGTCTCCTTTAATCAAGGTGTACTTCTGAGCTTGCAATTTTTGACTCCTCTTTTGATTTTCTGACATATTTTCAGGACACTTGGTATCCTTCAAGAAATACACAATATCAGTATCATTTATTTGTACCAAATCCAAGTTATATTTTTTCATGAGTTTAGCCAAACCCTGACCTCTTATTAGATTTGTAATATGGATTTCAAGATTAAATTTTTGTATTCTGTTTATCCACTTACACCTCTTACCAGTGACTTCTGACTGAGTAAGGATATCTTTGACTGTTGAGTGTGGGACATATGCCTGCACCATTGCATAGACCAAATATGGTCTAAAAGATTTCATAGCCTTTACTAAAGCATATGCCTATTTCTCCATCATCTCATAATTTAACTCTGTTGACTAGAGAGATTTACTATAAAAAGCTATTGGATGCTCAAATCCTTCTTTATCCTTTTGTAGCAAAACAAAAACAATTGTATGATAAGATGCAAATGAAAATAGAGAAAAGGACTTACTATAATCAGGTGATTTTAGCACAGGAGCCTCTTGCACTGCCTTCTTTATTTTCTCAAATGTCATTTGAGCTTCTTCACTCCAATTAAATTTTGCATATTTTTTTAGAAACCTTATAATAGGTTTAACAATTTCTGCAAAGTTTGCTATGAATACTTTGAAAAAATTTATATTTCTTAGTAAATATTAAACACCCTTTAAATTTTTTGGAGCAATGACCTTTTGGATTACTTCTATTCTTTCTAGGTCTATTCTTACTCCATCTTTGGACACTATGTGTCCCAGTAACTTTTCTTCTTGTACTGCAAAGTGACATTTTTTAGGATTTAGGGACACACAATATTCCAAATCTTTACTAAATTTTTTATCTAGGTGTTCACAATGATCCTCATCTCTTTAAGATTATGCATTTAGATCATCTTGGTAAACAACCATGAATAGATCAATAAATTATTTAAAAGCAACATCCATGGCCCTTTGAAAGGTTTCTCTTGCATTTATCAATCCAAATGGCATTCTGATATAGACATATGTTCCCCAAGGAGTGGTAAATGCAGTCTTGTATTGCTCTAATTCTTTTATTGAAAATTGGTTGTAGCCTGAGAAACCATCCATCATTGATAGTATCTCACAACCAGTCACTTTGTGTAACATTGCCTCCATGTTAGGTAAGGAATAACTATCTTTTAGTGAGGCAATATTTAGATTTCTGAAATCCACACATAGTCTGATGTCACTATTCTTTTTTCTGACTGGCACTAAATTTGAGATCCATGTTGAGTGTCTAATAGGCTAGATAATCCTAGCATCTTTTAACATCATCAATTCTGGCCAACAAAGGGTTAATAGGTCTCTGTTTTTGCCTAAATGGTTTTACTTCTGATTTTACTGGAATCTCATGTTGGAAAAGGTCTTCCCTATAAGCCTTTAGGTCTTCATATGACCATGCAAAAGCATGCTTATATTTTCTCAATAATTTGATCAAATTTGTTCTGATATGAGAATCTAAACCTCTCCCAATGTAAACAACTTGAGGACTGGTTTTTGATCCTAAATTAATTTCTTCTAAGTCCTCAACTTTAGCATTGCTTATTTTTATTGAATGATCATTTTGACTACTGAAAAATGCCTCAAGTTCAACCAGACCTTTAGGAATCTGATTGGAACTCATTTGGACAACCTCATTTCCCAAAACATAGTCTTTACCATTATTATTTTCCAGCAAAGAATGACAATCTATATACTGATTCTCATAATGGTCTAGACACTGAATAAATCTCAAAATGTCTTGGTCATCCTGAAAAACTTGCCAATTGTATATATTATCTGGGACAACTGGTCTTGTCTTAACTTCAAGGATTGATACCCCATGTAAGGTCTGATCATCAGTTTTCAAAGAAACATTTGCTAAGAAATCTGCCATTATATTCTTAGACCTTTCTATCCAACTTATATCAAAGGAATCAAACATCTCTATATGATCCCCAAAATCATACTTATACATTTTCAATCTATCATTTTTTACTACATATTTGGATCTGATTTGGCCTACCACTAATTCAAAATCACCATAAACCTTTAAACATTTGATTCCATGTTTGATGGCAATTCTAGCCATAAATATAAAGCCTCATACTCTACAATATTATTTGTATACTAGAAGGCTAACAAAAAGGAATATTTAAAAGTTGTACCTAAGGGAGATATCAGTAATACACTATCTCCTGATCCTTATTTTGAGCAAGCTCCATCAAAATACATTTTCCACAATCCATCACCCTATATAGACAACTCTTTACCCAGAGGATCAGTATTTTCATTATGATGATGATGATCATTCCTCTGTACTCTGAAATTCTCCATATCCACATCAACACAGTAATTAATGTTAGTGTATTCATACCATTCTATCATGTGAGGAGTCCTACCCTCTCTTAACACTTTAACATTTTTTCCAGCAATGTTAAAAGTAGCATATGATAAATCACTTTGTATACTACCACCCATTGAAGCACTCCATTTTCTTGACAGTAACATGTCATAGTGTGGTAGTATGTCAACAACAAGGACATTCATAGTTAACACCACATCAGGACATATTGCTAATTTGTAAGGCATGGCCTCAATGGTACCAATGACAGGGACTTCTCTAGAATCCATTGCTTGACATCTCACATGAGGAGTGTCCACTTGTAATCCCATAGACCTCATAATTTCTACTGGCATAACAATGTTTGATGCTCCTTAATCAATCATACAATTTTTTAGAATCCTTCCATTAATTACTAGTGTAATAAAAAATGGGTCAACAACCTTAGGAGAAGAAGTTGTGTTTAAGGAAATTTGAGGAATCTCAGAGGTTAAGACTTCAACTTCTTTCCCTTTGTTAATTGGTTTCTTCTCAACATTTTCTATATTTTGAACCTTCATTGTAAGCACATTGTTTAATAATGAGAGAACCTTTTCTTTGTGTTCTTTGATTCTCATGATTTCTAAAAATGGTACTTTCACATTCATTTGAGATAAATAATGACCCATGTCTACTCGAGTATATTTTACATCTGAGGATTTTGATTTTTCAGCAATAATGTTATTTTCCTCAATCTATATATTCAGATTTGGTTCTTTAGACTTTTTATTTTCTATCTAAAGAGAAGTACTTGTTTCTTTCTCTTGTGCTTTCCCTTCTTGTAAAACATTTGGTTCTGAGGTTTATTTACATTTTCCCCAGGTCCCTCCTTTTTTTGTACATATCTGGTGTCTGTTTCATTTTCTTTTATAAACATACCAGATGGTTGACTACCAGTTCCTCCCACTACTTTTTTTCTTAATTGGTAATTGCTTCTAGCCTTGTTTACTAGATCTATAGTAATCCTTTCTTTCTCTTCATCTGAAGCTTTTCTGAATAAAGGAATATCTTGATTGTTTTGTGCATAACATCTTATGTGGTCATCGGTTTCTTCTACTTCACTATCTGATAAAACTTGTTGATGACTGACATCTACATTTCCTTGCGAACTATATGAATCATGATTTTCATTTTCATTATCTGAGTCTATATCATGACATGAATATACATTTTTCATATTGTGATCACATTGTTCACCTTCATCATTTCTTGGTTCTTCATTAGCTTTCAAATCTAAGGAAACAATGCAAAAATCAGAGTTGTGTGGGGCTTCATAAGCTTCACACCAAAAGTCATCATTGCATAAACGGACAACATGTTTATGCAGAGGGTCTGGAGTTATGTTATCAGGTTTCTCTTTTCTAGGTGAAATAATAGGCTTTCCATCCTTAAACTAAGTTCCATAAGGATGATTTTGCATTCTATTATGAGGATTGTAATTTTTGTTATAAGAAGGCCTATTATTTTGAGGAACCCTATACTCTTTGTATTCTGGTTCCTTTAGGTTACTTCTACTAAACCTTGAATCATCTCTCCTATTTAGTTTACCAGACACCTTTCTATTCATTTCAATGTTTACTGCTATCTTATAAGCATCAATAAGAGTTCTAGGGTTTTCATCCCTAAGAGAATAACCCATTTTAGAATCAAAAGCATTCAAATAGGTTGCTAAACATACCTCTCCATCCAGCCTTATCTTCTAAAATAATTTATGCATAGCTCTCTGGAATCTGATATTGAACTCAGTGACCTCTTCCTTGTAGTTATTTTTTATGTTATTGAATTCATTCAGCAAGAATTTGTTGTTTGTCTTATCACCATATTGATCTTTAAATAATTCAATTAAATCATCCATGGAAGCAACAAAGCCATTAGAGAGACTTATAAAACATTCTTTGGAATCCTCAACTAGAGACTGAACAAAAATCTTCATTAGCACATCTTCACGAGTGATATTCAGATCATCCACAAAATCAATGAATTTTCTTAAGTGAGTTTCACAAGAAATAACATTATTACTTGTGAATTTTGGGAGATTTTCTCCTATATCACCCACATCTTTTGGAAATGCATTTGGGTATCCAGGAATACTAATGAAGTTAAAATGCTTGTATCTTTCAGTATGCAATTGTTTTCTTTGAAAATTATCATTCTCTTTAAAAGTACTGGCTTTTGTTTTAGAAGATGTTGTATTCTTATTTCCAGCATAAGAATATTTGGACGATTGCAAAAAATCAATTTTCTTTTTCATTTCAATTGTTGCAGCTTCCATTTGTGCCTTTTCTAACATTTTTCCATGGTTTCTTTTTCAATTCTTAGTTTTTCAAGATCAATATCCAATTTGGACATTTTATCTGTTAGGACTTTCTAAACTTTAGGTTCTTCAAATTTGCTTTCAGTCATTTTTTGTTTACCTTTATCCCTAAATTTTTTTGAACTAGAAGCATTATGAGTAGTGGGTATTTTGTGGCTCTTTTGAAACCTTTCTTTATTTCTTGTAGTTTGATGTCTTTAGGATCTTCTTCTAACTTTGTCAACATCCTTATGCTCATGCTTTTTCTTTCTCAATTCTCTTTCAGTTTTCATCTGTTGAATAAGGGCAAGATGTTTCATGATGAGTCTTTCTTCCTCAGCAAGCTCATTAGAGGGAACTTCCTTAAAATGTGAAGTGATTTCATTTGTTCCTTCTTTTTCACTAGAAGTGGAAGTAGCCATAGGTGTTTCCAATACTTTCTCTTCATATTCTGAAGTATTACCTTCATGATTAAATTGACTACTACCCTCCCTCCTATTATTGTTATCTTGACTTCTTGGAGAAGTTTCATCTATGTTGACTTGGTTTCTTTTCTTCCTCCAAGACATCTCCATCCTTGAAGTTGATGCAAATCCACCATCTAATGTAGCTTCAAGATTCTTTTTGGCTTTTGATCTAGTATTCATTATGAAAGATATTTACTTAAGTTTTACTGATCACAGAGATTTAACTTTAGAGTCACCACCCAATCAATTATTTTTGGATAAATGAATACTTATAAAAATGACCTTGGCAACTATACCTGTTATTAAACTTATAAAACTTTGAAATTATTATATCAATTCCCCAGCAGAGTCGCCAATTTGTTAGGTGACTCAGATGGACTGACTCAACTACAATGAAAAATTTTAAACTTTAGAACACCATAGATTTTTGAATACTTCAACAAGACTTTACAATCTCTATCCCCAGTAGGGTCGCCAATTTGTTAGGGTTTTTTCTTGCTGAACCTTCAACTAATGCTATATTAACTCTATGATTCCCAATGTTTGAATATACTGACTCAAGCAAGAGAAAACTCTAATTGATGAGGGTTTATGATAATATTTGGGGAAAATACTATCACCTCCTTCTTTTTAGGTTCCACAACACCCAGGAAGGTATTACCTATATATGATTTATGTCTTACAGTATTAGTAAATGTGGATACTCATTTGCTACTTGTTTATTGTATTATCTTATAAATTACTCTGTATGAAACTGATAACAACTTAACACAGAGTTTAACCATGAAAACTTTTGAAAGGATAACAACAAATAGTAGTGCTTTAAGGATATTAATCCTTCTTCCTTTTGATATTAGGAGGGGTAACCTAATGATCCTATCTTCAACAAATTGAACTATATCCAATGAATACAATCACTTGAATGGAATTATCTATTTTGTATTGTGTATAATTAAGTAAATTGAAAGTATTGGATTATGAATTAATTACTTAGAAAATAAGAACCAGTGCCTAATCTTTGGGCTGAGTTAATATCTTGTAAAATTCCACAGTGAGGTGATCAATATAACACTCGCAACAAAGATAAAATACCTTGTAGACTATCCTCTTCCTACAATTTTATCATCCAATCCTTAAACTTATGCTACATTCCCTGGGTTACTTGAAACCTTTTAATCCTTCCTTGAAGGAACTTACAAGTAAGTGCATAACCACCTTGTGATTAGTATGCTTAGTTGCCTTATAGATAAACATACAAGAACAATAACAAAAATACAAAGAGATAATTCATATGCAGAAAAGAGATTCCAAGATAATTATATTAATATCTCAAAAGCTTCAATTACATTCAGATAGACAAATAGTACAAAGGTTTAGACACAAATTTTACTCTGCCTTGTAATTCTATTAAAGCTGCAAAATCTCTCTTTCAGATTACAAATACATACATATATATATATATATATATATATATATATATATATATATATATATATATAGGTCTCAAATCATCTTGGAATCCTTAAGAAAAGGATGCAACAAGCTTCAGATGATTTGACCTAACCCTAAAAACAAGGAAAAGGACAAAAGATAGAAAGACTCCAAGTGGTGGAAGGACAAAAATAGAGGATCAAATCTGATCTTCTCCTTTGTCTTTTTGTGAACTTTGGCACCTTTGTCTGTTTATATTGAGGATAGCATCAAATATTTGCAATGAGACCAAGTGACTTCCATTACAGGCTAACCTACACTTGTCCTTTGTGATTACTAACCTTCCTATGCTCATAGAGCAGGTGCCACATGTTGATCTACTCCTCATCAATAATATCAATCTCTACTATAGAAACCTTCTTCTTCTTTGGTTTGGTCATTGAATCCCATGTTTCTACATCATCCTCGGCAGGAAAATTAAAACTTTGAATGCTCTATAGTTGTGCTTTCTGTCTATCCCACTTGGCATCTATTATATCTAGCTCTACATCAGTAATAAATGCCTCTTCACTAGGCAACTTGCTGTCAAAATCTTCCCTCTAAATTGCCAAGGCCTTGATCTGATTGTCTTCTCCCTGTTAGTAATAACTGAGAGGGGGGGTGAATCAGTGGCCTTAAAGAATTATCCAATTTAAAATTTAATCCACCAATCAATACTTCTCCAATTATTAAGTCCCTACAAGATGTATGTCTTTGAAATATTTGAAACAAATAACCGTCTGTCAGTTTACCTTGTCTATCCTTATCCTCCTTGATAACTGATAAGAAGTAAACTATATTTACCGATACTTAGTAAATATGCAGAGTATACCAGTCAATCCATAAATGCATATCTAGAATGTAAAACAATAAAGTAATAAACCATACACATATAACACAAGGATTTTAATGTGGAAACCCTGTTAAGGAAAAAACCACTAGGACCGGTACCCCAAATTTTCACTCTTCTGAAGTGAGCCCTGATAGGAGCCAACCTTGTTAAAGGTTACAAAAACACGGTTAAGTGCGACCTTGTTAGAGGATTTTTATACATAGGTTGTCACTTAGTATCTTGCATCTATGCTACCATCCTTGAATCAGTCTCATGACTGTCAATAGCCTTTATGCTAATCTTACTACCATCCTTGAATCAGCCTCCTTCTTAGACTATCAATAGGATTTAGGTAAGACCAATGCTACTATCATGAGTCAACCTTCTGGTAATATGTTAGGATATACCTCAATTACAAAAGACTATTAAGTCCTCCTCTGTTAAGAGACTCAATGCTTCAATGGTTAAACTGAAACAAAATGATATGTTTCTAATGCAACTGAATTGTAGATTTTTAGATCTATTTACTTACAATATCTTTCTGATCAATGTATCAATATGATTCCTTTGTACTTAACTCTTTCTGCTCTATGATGCTATGATTTTCTGTTCGTCGGTGTCTGCAGAATTCTTTTGCTCTCCCTTAGCTTGATTGATCAGGACTGCATGAAGCTTATCCTTCATTAGTTTCTCTTCAGCATCTTCTATCAGTTCACTCCCCCATGTATTTGATTTCTTATGGAAGTGAATTATGCTTGTCTCTTAAATAGACATGATATTCCTTAATTCTAGGTTCTTGATTCTTGATTCTTGGCATGAAAAACAATCCAGCCAAATTGATTTGCGGCTTTAAAAATTGATTTATCTCATAGTTATCTTCTTTCCAGTTGTACAAATCACTTACTTAACTGTGGTCAAATAAAACAAATAAAATAACCAGTTAAGTCTATCCTTTAGCTCTGCCAGCTAGATATTTTGTCATTTTCTGAGCTCTCTATTCTGTCGTTCAATTCTGTAGTTCATCGCTGGTGACAACTGCCAGTTCTGTCAGTGTAACTTTAGTTAGCTTTGGGATCTCCATCCATCAGGCATCATTGGATCTTGCTCATGGGAAACACTATTTTTAGATCGTCGGGCATCCTTTGATTCTGCTTCATTAGGCAACACTTTCTTCTGCTTGTCGGGCATCACTATGATTTTATCTCTGTATTTACCGATGGTGTGCACTCCATCGGTGTAGTCTATCACTTAGTGAATACTTGACTTTTATGCATTACTGAAAGCATAACCTTTATTCCATTGATTCTCTGAAGTCTTTGGCATTATGTATATGACCATACAGATGATATCAAGTTGACATCAATGACAATACAAACCATTAACTGATTTAATGTCTTGCATCATCTTCAACTTAATATAGTCAAACATTTAATCAGTTACATGTCATCACTCCCTTGATTGGAGGAATGAATATATTGAAATCTGCTCCAAAAAGGCTCAACCTAGCCTCAATCTTATTTAGTTTACCTTTGAAGAAGGGTAAAGTTACATTTATCTTTTCTATCTCTTCACCAACCTCAATAACTATTTCTGGTAAATCACTTCTGTGTGGTTGTAGAGAAGCTAGCCTTTCAAAAAGTTATGTTCTACTAGACCAATTAGCAAAATAGGGATTCAAAATATTAATGAAATTAATCACCTCAGCATGCAGAGTAGGAAGTTTAATATAAGCATTTAAAACTAAATCAGTTTTATCCTTCGGGATAACAATCTTGTACTGAAATATACTCATTAATGCACTTGAAACAATTTTATTGTGCTCACTGATCATCTCCTCTATTTCCGTATTCTCCCCTATTGACTTTGTCTGGACCTCTACTTATTTCCTTTCTTTGGGTGAGGTAGGGATAAATTTTGGCTTTTCCATTAATTTCTGAGTTAAATCTCTAATTATATTCTCCTGAGCATGTATCTTAACGTAGCACATTTCCCTATCTTTGGCTATAGCACTAGCCTCATTTATCAAAGTATCACATCTCTGGGACAAATACTTCATTTTATCTTCATTTAATTGTTCCCAATGGGTCAAGATCTAAGAAATCTCCATGTCATTAGTATTGTGAACTGACCACACCATTTGATTACCAACCATGCTCTCTTGAAAGTTTAGTAAAGCTGGTTTCTAATCTTTAGGAGCCAAGCTCCACATGTCCACTACTTGGGACTTTGTATTATATACAAATCCATTAATCATTTCACCCACTTTCTCTTCAAATGTTATCTTTAAATTTGGCTACCTTCTGATCTGATCATTTATGAAAGCAGAGGCAAGATCCTAACCCTCATCAAGCAACATACCACTTTCTCTTATCAACTTCCTAGCCTCCTCAGGAGTTATATCCTTAGATTTAGGATCAAAGTTTTGTATGGCTAGGAGGGCATCATTAGTTACTGGTTCTCCTTCCAATCTGAGTTGTTCACTTACCACCTTTTTCTTATTCCATCTAAGGAAATCCTTGAACTCCTGGGTTTTGATGAAATTTTCATCATCAAGTAAATTCTGCTAGTGAATCACCCTCTCATCAATACCAATTAAAAGAGGTAACTCAATATCCTCTTCAACTTCCTACTGTAGTTTCTTTCCTTTTCTAACTTCTTTCCTTAATAGGGGATCATAAGGTCTATTACCAGGAATAAGAGAACTCACTCTATCCTTCTTCTTTTCTTTTCTTACATAAGTTCTAGCCTGTGAAGATTCACCAATATCAACCTTTTGCCTTTGAATGTAGGATCATCAGTAGTCTCATGCTTTGGCACCTCTATTAGGTCAACAAAATTCTCATGCCCTTCTGTTGCAATCTTTAAAGGCACTACTTGGTAATTTGGGTAAGCTTTAGGAGAAGGATAGGCTTGGTCACTATCATCGTCATACTCAAACTATGAATTTTCTCTGTGGCCCTTTTTGGTACCACTAGTGCTTCTTCCATTTGATTGCATAAAAGTGTATGATTTTCAATCATTGCATCTATCCTCTTAAGATAAGGAAAATTAGGGTAGAACCCTCCAAAACTCATCCCCTTTCTTTTAACCTGCCTTTCCAAGTCCATAATTTCTTGGACCTTATCTTCTCTTCTCATCACTTCTTCTTCTTACAAAATGTTTCTAATAGCATCCTCCTCCATACCCTCTTCATGTACATAGTTATATGGTATGGTAGGAGTTAACAACTTCTTTTCTCCCATAATGAATCCTTCAATGTCATTATATCTGCACAAGGCTACACTCATCTTGTAATGACTCATCCAATTATTTATTGGATCTATGGCTTTCTTGCCAATGGTAAGCTGATATACTTTGAACTATCTAGGGGTAAATGTCCCCTTTCTATGTGGTGCTAAGTGTTCTTTATCTGTCAACATTAGCTTCCAGATAAATTCCATTGTAGCTATCCTAGTTGGAACATGATATGGGAGAATGTGAGGAGGATGTGAACATCCATATACTCTTATCATTGTAAAATTGTTTCCTAGGTAGAAATCACCCCAATTGTGATCACCCGGCCCTTTATCAATGTACTCACTTTTGTAGGAAACCTAGTCTTGTTCACTCCTAGGCTTTGCACTATGGGGTATACAATCCAATTCTCAAATCCACAGAAATCACAATCTTTAGAAATGTAGTTCCACACTCTGATCCAGAATTGAATGAGGTTGCGCTGAATTAAGTGGAACCTTTGGGGGTTCAAATTCTATATATCCATTATGGGGTAATTTAAATAAAGCAATAAATGCATAAAAATAGAATAATGTAGAAACTTGGGCTCTTTGTCCTTCTTCTTAATAGCAACAAAACCCTCATGCATCCTATCAATAATATACTAGATATAATCATAACTAGTGCTTGTATACACATCTTGTATGTCCAAGGTAATCATCAAAATACCTGCATTCATCCTTTCTACACCTCCATCCCTCCCTAGCACTCTACACAATGCATTGGAAATGTATTTCATGTAGTGGTTCATATCTTTGTAAAAATAAGGTGCCAAACCTGGTAGTGGGGAAATATAATTTCTTGTTTCTTTAGGCATGTACCTCTTTATCATATTCCTAACAACCCCAGACTACCTTTCATACCTCTCTTCTTGTTTTTTGAGGTTTATTTCAGTTGATACTTGGTAATAGAGGTTAAATGCTTGCATAAATGAATTTCTACTCAAAGCAAGTAACACAGTCCCATCATTTTTCTTAATTGTTTTTCTAAGTTCATCATAGTTGTTTTCTAGGGCTAGAATGAAATTGATATCTAAAAACACATCAAGAACTAATAATCTAGCTAGTCCACATGTCCAAGGGTTTGAGATAGGAATAGCTCCATCACAATTTTTATAAAAATAATTAAACAGAGAATAACCTAATGTTCCTGGTGTCTTTGCATCTTTGATGTTGACCAACTCATCAACCAGGATATCAACATTTGACTTCTTATTTTGTGTAGAACCTGGCAATAACTTTAGGAATTTGTTTGAATAATTCCTTTTTCTATTGGCATCATCATCTACATCATCATTTCTTCCACTTGAGGAGACCACACTCTGTGATTGACTCATCTTGTTCTGTTATGTTCTCAATTCTTGATACCAATATTGAAACAAATCTATCATAGGAAACCCTTACTTTGAACTGAAATGTATTGAAAATAATTCGAGAGCACTGAAAATCACACCAATTACCTTGAATTCTGTTGAAAACTTTTCTTAAATCACTCTTCACACAGGCAACTATTCTCCCTCTTTCTCAAACAAAAAAAACTTGGCAAATTCTCTGCTCTAAAATTCTGAATGCAAGGTAAGTGAAAATAAAGCAATGATATCATCTATTTATTATAAAATGATCAAAGTACACAGCTCATTATTGAAAAATCCATCATTTTTGTCTTCAATTTTACATACTATGCCCTTAATATTAATTTGTAGCCGTAGCCTCTGATCATGATAGGAAATCTGATTTGAATGAATGACAAATTCATAAAAAATCTTATTAAAATCAATCAAAGGTTACAAACTGACATGATTGGCTCTTTTCAGCAACCTTTCCACCTTGTCATAATTTTTTTGCGTTCCTATTGGCTAGTGACTTTTCAACCAAAACATGTCAGCATCAACTTTAAATCTTCTTCATTGTATTTTTCATTTTTCTTATCTGGCGACCTAGCGACCATGCTTTGTCTCTATGTCGCTTAACATTTCTTTTAACTATCATTTCTTCTATATATCTGGTGACAACATGTATCATTTAACCTTAGTCAACTTCTCACGATCATACGACTTAAGAAACCCAAGTCGTTGAAAGAAATTCCTAACTCAGATTTTATCATGCGACACCCCGTCCACTGTAGATTCCCTTTTAATTGGATGCTTATCGCTAAGTCTCCAAATCATATCTATGCTTTATGAGACTTCATGACTTAATCCTTTGTTGCTTAATCGCTAGATGTTTATAACTTAACCATTTTATACTGGAGACTTAGTGACTATAGTATAATGTAACATTTTAATTTCTTCTATCTCTAGGTCGCTTAATGAAATTAACTTCAATATTTTAATAGGGAGACTTCTCAACAACCATTGATCTCTCATCTATCATCATCCAACAGCTTTGTTAAGTATCTTTCATAAAAACCCTAATTCTCTTGGAGACCTGGCGATAAGAATGAAATATTTGCTTTAGTCTCCTATTCTCCAGATGACTAACTTCACATTATGAGACTATGCAACTGCATGCTTTAGTCACTTACATTTTGGAACATGTGTCTCCTTATTACTGCTTGTCTCCTAATCACTGAAAGAATGTTGGCTTTTCTGAACTGATCAGTGACTACGTGACAACTGCTCATACTCTTTTCTTTCTGCGGTTGTCTCCAAATCTCTTAATCATTTAACTTAACTCACTTTCTATTTTGAGACTTGGTGACCATGTATCTTTTAAAATCACCACTTAACTTTGATTTGATCCATAGACACCACAACCAAAGGAAATCAAAGTCACCAAACATTTTTCTAACTACAGGGTTCTTTCTGAGACTTCCCGACCACCGTTAGATCTTTCACCAGATGAACAGCTATCGCTTAATCTCTTAACCATTTAGGCATATTCCTTTTCTCTTGGAGACAATGAAACAAAGGAATTCCATTGAGTCTCTAAATGTAACAGAATGTTCTTATATCATTTAGAGACTTGGCGACCCATCTAAAAGGAACATGACTTATTTCATAACTTAGGCTCAAAAAAGGTAACTTTAGAACATAACCATGACTTGGAAATTAGGGATTTTTTAAATTTTGAACCTTAAGAAGACTTAAGGGCTTAGAGTTTTACCTATTTCAAACAAGGGATGACCTAAAACATATGATTTTAACAGTTCACTGGTTTAAAGGCCTAAAAATCATCATTTGCATGGAAATACTTTGGCAAGAACAGGCAGATTTTGACATTTTAAAGGCTCTTACTGATAGGGAACATCAAAAATTTTACTAGCCAAAATAGGATTGGAATTACAACCAACAAGAGTAAAAAGGTATTTCTATGTTCACTTATTAATTAAATCATTATTGAATTAATTATTTTTGTCACATTTTTATCTCTATTCACTTAAGCTAAAATTTAGACATTTAATAATTAATTATTCATGCAACCTAGGTTTCTCCACCTTCTTGGTGTTCGATCTCCTTTATAAGGATTGATCTCTTTGTATTTTAGTATTCCCTCTCTGAATGAATGTTTTCTCTTTCAGATCATTATGAGTTTTGTCTCCAAGATTTACTTTTGTAACAGTTATTTTGTATGCAGTGGATCTTGGTGGTTTAATTCTATGAATTCTAACACATTTCCCATCAATGAATTTCAATTGATAACCCTTGTCCACTAGCTATTCAACACTCAAAAAATTATGCTTAAGTCCATCAACAAGTAATACATTGTCAATATTGGTCTTACCATCCATAGATATAGATCCAACTCCAATGATAAGCTTAGGAGTGTTGTCACCAAATCTCATAACACCACTATCATACTTACTCAGCCTAACGAGCTTATTTTTATCTCCAGTCATATGGTGTGTTAACAACCACTGTATATAACCCATTGAGATTTATTTTCAACACATGATACTAAAACTCTTTCTTCATGTACAGGTTTATCATCTTTGATAGCAATAAATCCAATCTCATCATTATCAATAGCATCATCATCAGAATTACCTTCACTAGCATAATAAAATTCCTTATCCTTTGAATGCTTAGGCTTATAAAACTTAGATTTATGATTTGGAACCCTTGTAGGACATCTAGATGCAAAATGACCTATCTTATTGTATGAAAAGCATTTCAGAGGTAGCTTTCTTTTAAACTTACCCTTACCTCTCTTTTCTCTTCTAGCGATCAGGGCCACAATTTCATCTAGCTTTCTTTCTTCTTCCTACATATGTTCCCATTCATCAGCATATTCACCGAGCTCTTCTCTCAAGTCACTACTACTGGTTCTCGCAATTCCTGATAAAGTCTTTTTTTTTTATGTACAGTCACCTTGAATGCTGACTCAACTTTAGGTAATGAATCTCCCAGCTCTACGGCCTCAAAGGTAGTTATTTTTCCAATCAACATCTCTCTATTGAAGTTTGGTGTTAAGGTATGATCTCTTGTATAGCTTGCACTTTGGTTTTGTACATAGGTGTTAGGAATTTAAGAATTTTTGCAATCACTTCTTCCTCATTGTAAGTGCCTCCATAGTTTCTGATGCCAATAAAAACTTCAATAATTCTTTGTGCATATGCTCTAATATTCTCATCATCTATCAATTTCAACATTTCCATCTTTGTCTTCCAGCTGTGCAACTTCACCTTCTTAGTAAACTTGTCTCTTTCATACATTGCTTCCAATCTTGTCCAAATTTCATGTGCAAAATCTAAATATTTTACCTATGTGAATTCACCTTCAGAAAGTGCACTAACCAATGCTTCTCTTGAAATCATGTTGTGCAAGAATACCTTCTTTTCTTCATCAGTAGCCTTATCTAGTTCATCCTTAGCCTTCATCTATACACTACTATTTTTTATTAACCAGTAGTCAATTCCCAAGCATAGAAAATATGTTCTCATCTTGTTCTTCCAACTGTCAAAGTTTTCAAGATCAAACTTCAGACTATCCTTCCTATAGTATGTCATCTTTAGAATCACCTCAAGCTGTTAGAATTTCTCTCTAAGGACCAATAGCTTTGATACCAATTGTTAGGAATAACATTCCACAATACAATCCAAATTAAACATTAAAATTTATGAATAGAACTTTCGTCCAAATGATAATACAGTAAATACCAACACAAAAACACAATCCTTTGTTGTTGAGGAAACCTTGTTAAAGGTAAAACCTGAGTGGGAATTAGCACCCACAAATAATGTACTAATAGTATAGTATCCCTGTTAAAATATTTAGCCCTGTTAGGTGCTTATTGATGTATTACAGTACATAGTCTTTGTTAAAGGACAAACCCTATTAGGAGTAAAGAGTAACAGTGGGCTCACTGCCTAAATAAGGTTAAAGCCACCCTCAAGAATTATAGTCTGAAATACAAGTGTAAATAGAAAATATAAAATCCAGTAAACTGTCTGATAGAAACTATCTTTTCTTGGTCAGTTCCAATGAAGTAACATAAACACAAAATCTTCTCTACATCCAATAGACAATCAAGCTCGTAGCTTCCATACTTCTCCACCTTATATTCACCTCTTACATACATATTTTCAAAAGAAAAGATCTCTCATATATACCCTATTACAATAATTGATTAGGTCAGCCAATTAAGCTTTCCCAATATACAAATAATTATTTAACCCCTTGCTAAGATACACATGGTACCTATAACAAGTAAGCATCAATTACAATTCATAAAATATAACCCAAGATCTATAATCCATGCTCATAATCCATAATACATGCTACATCTATGAAGTCGGCCCCAAATATGTCTCCTCTATAACACATGCCATAAATGATGTCACCAATATTCATACACCTAGAAAACCATAACATACATTCCTTAACATGTATTTTCCATTCCTTAAGCTCGCATAACCTTAATCCATATCACTTGTAAGTTATACTCAAAACATAGAGACTAACTCTGTCAAAGATCACTATCACCATCCAGTATCCAGCCTTCACTAAATCATTTGTAACTCATCTAATACAAACTATTAAACCATGTGACCTTAGGAATAAGATCACAACACATCTCTGTAGACATTACTATCTTTTATTTTTCTAAAGCATTCATACAGTACCTGTACACATTTTTCATTCATCAAGCAATAGTAATAACCAGTATGTTCTGCCTCCATAGAAACATATGTTGACATCAATGAAAAAACATGAATGTCAAAAACATCATCAGGAACCAATTCCAACATGCAAACCCCACAATGCTTCCAGTGAAATCTAAGCCCAAAACCCAAGGTACATAGCATCTCAATAGCTTTGTACCTAGGTACAAAATGCTTCATCTATTTTGTACCATCTTGTTCAACTTAGAATAATTAGGATAGAAAGTTGATAGGTTACAGAGCTCAGATTTGGAGTTACAACCAATTTTGGGACTCTGAAAATCGAAAAAACAAAAAGTTCATTATCTCCCAGGTACACTTTCATTTCATTACATTTTCATTTCCTAGTTTACAATCATTTTCACTTTTCAATTCAAACTCACTTTAAGGAAAGACAACTTATCCCAATTAGTGCTCGAATCCACATTTGATCCTTTTGGGGTAATTTCCTTACTAATGAGCAATACCACTTGAAAAGGGGACATGATTTAGCTCCTATTTGATTGCATGTCCTCTTTTCATATTTTTTAAATATAAATAGAGAATATAGTGGATGTGAGAGGGATTTAGGAGTTTAGACAAAATAATAATCTAACATGCATTAGTTAATAGATTTAATGGAATAATGATATAAGGATGTAAATATGAATATTAAATATGATGAATAATAGGAATGTTATGATGGGAGAAATTATTATTAAATAATGGAATGATTATTAAATGGATCCACATAAAAAATTAAGAATAATAAGAGGAAAAGTTTACTTTTCTACATTTTCCCCCTCTTTCAGACAATGCAACAAAGAAAAATGTGTACTTGTGAAAAATTTGTGATTTTTATTTATACCCCAATTTGACTAGGTATGGATGATAGGTATGCCCTCTTGAGAGATTGTTCAAGATATTCAAAGGAAAATATCTCGATCGGTCATAGGGAAGATTTTATTTGATGTTGCATGATTGATTAAGTTACAAATAAATGATAAGATATTTCACTAAGAAAATGATAAGCTAGACACCTGATAAATGTAATTGACCAGTTAATGAAAATAATTAGGATAACCAAATGGAATGAATTGATTAGGCTATTTGATAGCTAATTGATTTGATAAGGCTAGTTGATGCTGGTGTGGGATAAGATGATGCATGATTGATTGATTGGAAGTAGATGAGATCGGGGTAAAAAGATTAATTGTAATCAAATAAACCAATATTGAGGATGATTGCAAGGTAATGCCCCAGTATTGATGTTGGTTGACGAGTTGATTAAGCTAATTGAGATTGATGCTAGCATAAGACAAGTTGATATAATGATTGATTGATTGATTGATCGAGGGGCGATGAGATTATAAGAAGAAAGTTGATCGATTTTAAATTTGATTCAAGAGATGCATATAAAATAGATAAAGTGATTGAATGATCTCATTGTGACAAGGCGAAGAATGAAGATGTGAAGATGATGGAAGAGATTATTGATGAAAAAGGATATGAAAAGAGATGCATGTGATGAAAGAGGAAATACAGGTGATGAGAATTCTTATTCTTTTTAAGTGCTAATAGCATCACCGAGCTTATTATGGCAAATGGATGACCCCATTTGGATATGATTTAGATCTAAATAAATTGGCATACCAATTCTATGTATGAAAACACATTATATAATCAAGGAATTCCCTAGTTCACATGAGACACATACATCCTTGATGATGTTAGACAATCATGTCCTAAGACGAGTCATCATATTACTAAGGAATAATCCACAAGAAACAAACAAGTAAACATGATCCATCCTTTCACTTCTAGTCAAAGGCAACCTAGAGATAAAAAATCTAGTCAAAGACATCTTGAAAAAGCTAAAAGGCATACCACCAAAGATAAAATAAAAACAATGAAAGACATTAAACAAATAGCCATCGTGCTTCATGCATAAGAAACTCTTGTCACAATTTATGTGTATAGTCTAAGAAGTTGATACCATGATCAAGATGTATAATTTTTCCTAGTGCCTAGCAAGGTCTAAGGTGTTATGAGGGGGGTGAGTAAAATGATGGGTGACAAATAGATAAGAAAATGATAGAGAAAGCATGTGTTATTTTCAAGGTCTATCTCATCAAGATTACCCGAGGTAAGGGAATAGATATGCCAATGCAAAGCCATGAAAAAGTGCATTAATGTAATGTGATGACATGGCATGAAGGGCATGTGGTCCAAAGAAATAGACACGTCAAGAGGTTTTTGAAAACAAATTTTTGCATTTTACATCCTTAGTTTTGATCAAGACCAAGGGGTCAATTTGGATATATATTTTGTTCTACCTGAAGCCCTTATTCACCCTCTATTTCATCTAAAGAATCTTCACTTCCAAGAACGTCCAAATTCTCATCATATTTATACTTGCAAACCCATTCTTCCTCCTCGTTGATATTGTTAGATTTGTCATATTATAGCTAATAATTAATTTATTTAATTATTAATCTATTATACTCTACGCTTAAGTTAAACTTAGGCATCTTATTATTCTTTAGGGTTTTTCACCTTTAGGGTTTCGGTATCCTTTTATAAGGATTCCCTCTTTGTATTTTACTCAATTCACTTATTGGATCATAATGTAGAATAGATTATTGCATTGATATTTTTCTCCCTCATTTTTCTTTTCTCATTCATGGCTTCTCTTTCTCAGATCTGTGATTACATGCCTCCATAGCTTTTTCTCTCTTTCTGTGGCAGGTGTTTGCATGCAAGGATTCTTGGGATCTGTGGGGTTGTTCTTCATCAACTCCAACATGGTATCAGAGCTTCAGATCTTCATGACCCTATTCGTTATTTGAGAGAGTTTGGTCGTGTTCTTCAGATCTATGTTTTTTAGAAGCTTTTTATGTGGATTTAGGGGGGACCTTTGTTTCTGGTCATTTTGGGCTCAAACGAACATCACCATTGTGTTTAGAGTGCCCAAAAACCCCATAATCCATATAAAATTTGTCCATTTTGGACAAATTGCCTCTAAGGAAAATTTTTTTTGGTTTCTAGTGCCGTACAGGCATGGGAACTGAGGAAAATAATTTAAAAAAACCTCATTTTTTAAGTTTTTTATGCGTTTAAAAACACACCCAATGCAATTTAAACGGGCGCCACCACCGGGCCATCGTCGCTCCACCACCGCCAGTCGATGCCCGACCCCCACCCTACAGGCTCCGCCGGCCCCTCTGGCCCCACCACTAGTCGCCCTCCTTCAGCGTTCCTACCACCAGCTACCCTCCTCCAGTGCCCTTGGCCGCTCCGGTGCCCACTGCCGCTCCGCTCGGTGCTCTGCTTCGGCACTCCACTCCGCCTGACGGATTGTTTAGCCACGCGGGCCACCTTTCAGTCCAGCAGCAATCCTATTGGCACCCAAGAGCTATGCTCTAGCCCCCTGCGTGCACCATGCACCCAGGGGCTTAAAACCTAATTTTTTGGAGCTTTCTGACCTGTTGGCATTGTTTTTACTCAATCTGGAGCATACAGAGGTATTTTTCTGACTTCCTTATATTGTTGAAAATCTCTTTCCGAGTGCTTTCCAATGATGGAGGTTGGGGTTTTGGGTTCTGCCATTTTGATATTTTTTTCCTATCAAAGTTTGATGTCTATTTTTTTCCTTCCGGGAGCCATATCTTGCTCATTCAGACTCTATTTTTGGCAAACCAAATATCATTGGAAAGCTGGTTCTATGAGTTATTCAGTTGCAAGGGTCTTTTTTCTAGATTCTTCTCTAGGTTCTCTCTCCTCTAAGTTTTTTTATTTCACACTCTGGCGGATTACTTAGGTTCTACAGGTCTTGGGATCTCTTCTTCTATTCTTCTGGCTCACTCTTCTTTCTAACTTCTAAGCATTGTATGCTTCTCTTCTGTAGCATTTTCTTTTTTGTAAATGCACTGAGATAAAGTGCCTACTTTTGCATATCTGGGATTTCAAACACCTTGTGTTTGTTAGTACTCGCACTTAGTTATAAAGTGCCATGGGGGGTTATGATGTTTTTCCTTTTGTGCTCATCCAACTTTGTCAAGTGAGCGTACCTTCCATGACATTAGCCCATGCTATGTGTCGGTGACACTGCCCTTTATCCTATGCTTGTACTTCTATTGCACTGTTGGTGTTCCTGATTCTTTTTTCTATAGATGTGTCTGGCATTGCATTTCAGTGTTCTTGTCACCCTCTCCCTATTCAGCATTATGGGGGGGTTCACTTGTTGGCTCTATTGCTTCCTTGGTTCAGTTGAGTGATTGAAATATTCTATTTTTGTTCCTATGTACTAGGCGGATGCAGTGGCTAGGCACCTATGCATTCCAGTGAGAGGGATCATCTACTATATAGACACTCATTCATTCCTACTTTTGGAGGTCACCTCTTAAATTGATCAGCTCTTCAGACTTTGTCTTCTCTACCGGGTCATGCACTATTTCAGTGGAGGTTCCAGCAGTTACTTTTGACAGTGTTTAAAGCTTCATGCTTCAGAGATGCTTCTTGCTCTTTCTTGTTCCTTTCTTTGGAACTTTCCCTAGATTAGAGGCTTGGTTTCCTTCATCTAGTTTATTTCTTGTACTTGGGTACCTGATCAGGCCTAGTTGTCGGGACCCATAGTTCCTTTCATGCAGCTTTTAGTCCTTAGCTATTTAGCTTCTCCCTAAGTTACACTTAAGGGGGGGTTTTAGAGTTGTCATATTATAGCTAATAATTAATTATTTAATTATTAGTCTATTATACTCTACGCTTAAGTTAAACTTAGGTATCTTATTATTCTTTAGGGTTTTTCACCTTTAGGGTTTTGGTATCCTTTTATAAGGATTCCCTCTTTGTATTGTACTCAATTCACTTATTGGATCATAATGTAGAATAGATTATTGCATTGAGATTTTTCTCTCTCATTTTTCTCTTCTCATTCATGGCTTCTCTTTCTTAGATCTGTGATTACATGCCTCCATAGCTTTTTCTCTCTTTCTATGATAGGTGTTTGCATTCAGGGATTCTTGGGAGTTGTGGGGTTGTTCTTCTTCAACTCCAACAGATATTATTTCCAATTGGCTTTCCTAAAACATCACTAATTCCAAGGACAATCTTTAGAAATCTAAAACTTCTTTGCATAGTGCTCTTATTTCCTTGAATTCCCATTCCCACCCAGTTAACACAAGAAATATCCTTGTAGGGCCTCCATAGCTGCTTCTTCAAACTCAAGCTCCAAAATCTAGCATCCTTCCCCCAAATTTCATCATCATTGCATAATCCATGGGAAAGGGGATTGTTAAATTTTCATCAATTTTGATTATTACATTGTGAAGACTATGCATTTACTTCTTTCCAAAATATCTATAACAAATTTATTCCACTATAGCCTTAACTTCCCTTGCCACTGGAATTGATGCCAAAAAACCAAAGCATATATTTGAGTCTACCATGTGCCGATTGATTGAGTGAATGCAATTAAAACCTAAAATTATTCTAATTGCATGCATAATTAAATGATGTTTATACTTTAATACCTCTTTAATTCTTAAGTATGTGATGGATCCATCAAATATTGTATGACTATTGGGGGATGATAGCTTGATGGCAATGTCCATATTCAAATTCTACCATTCATTGGTGGATGAGAAATGTCAAAAAATAGTTTGTTGAGCCAACATAGAAGAAAACACCTTCAAGAATACCACCTAGAGATGAAAGAGATGACATAAATAAATTTCATTCCTTCTTGAGAGCCTCAATTGTACTTGAAATATGGCTCATACACTACCAATTAATAATTATATTAGTGGATTTTAAAGTAGAACACACATATCAAAATCTAGCTATGATGATGAATAACATTGTCGATCTTCCATTTCAATATTTTCTTGGAATTAAGAAATCCAAATCACCACCTCAAAAGATGTCACATTAAATGCATTAGAAGTACATCTGCTATGCCTCCCTATATTATTTATTCTACCAAAAATTTCCCCAAATTAATTGATCGAATTGAGCCCCTATCAATTCTAGAAAAAGTTCTAAACTTAAATTGCTTTCTTCTATCTTCTTCCCCACTAATGGTTATTACTGCTTGAATCCAAAAATTTAAATGATAATTATGTCTTCCTCTTCCCCAATAGATACCATCACCTAAAATTAATCATTTGGATTTAAAATCACCACTTCTAGAGGATTATGTTTTACTCTCCATAATGATTAGATCTCTTATAGACTCTTGTGATCCTCCATCCTTCTATTAATATTTGTTATCAACATACTTCATTTAATGATTTTCAACTACCATGCATACTTAGGCTATCACTCTTGCAATTTGCATCTATGATTTGTATTGTATAGATAATCAACCATTGACTTAAGGGATGCAACGCATCACTTGAGATGATCAGTTGCCTTCAAGCTTTTCCTCCCGATACTACCTTCAACACTCTCTCTTAGCTAGTGAGGAGAATACAAAATACAATAGATTCCACACATAATTTGGAATGAGTATTAACTCAAAGTAATGCAAATATAATTTCTCAAGATACTCATCATAAGGATGTCATCTCATGAAATTTAGAAGTAATGGTATACAAATATTAATACTTATGATACTCACCATAAAGATATCATCTCATGATATCAGGAGCAATGGTCTACACATATCAACACAAAGTGAAAAGAGATATCACAGTAATGTAATATCAGATTGTATGGCATGTTCATAGATATCATGTTTGGAGATATCCACCATAATGATATCAGGAGTAATGACCTAAAAATGTCAAGTCTCATTTACCAAGTACTCAAAGTAGTGGCCTACGAATATCAAGTCTCATGATATTCACCAAGTACTCATGATGTCCATAAGGTATGTGCACAAGTATCACCTGTGTGATATCTACCATAGGGACATTATAATCTAGGTTTGTTCACAGATATTAATCCACCATGGTATATCTATACAATACAACCTGTAGATATCTATGTAACAATATCTATCTCTGATTAGATATTGATTTACAAGATATGATCTATCATGATCTAGTTAGATATCAACCATATGATATCCATCATGATAGAAGATCAATATATTTTAATATCGTCACCTTGCAATAACTACCAGAAGTACAAGTGATAATCATTTAGAAGTGATCACTTCTTTATGATGTACACAGGGTCCATAAATTCATGAAAGTAACACACATGTTATTCACCTTGACTCATATTAAGGGGGTGGATCCACCATGGATCATCCTAGAGAGTGCAAACATGGATTTTCACCTCAAACTTCTCTCTTAAAAAGAATAAGGAAAATAATTTATCACTGATTCTAAAAACTCCTTTTCAGCTAAGGCTTCATTCTCCAATGTATCAAGCTCATCTTGAAAGTACAAAAAATTCTCTCTAGCAAGAGACTTGGTGAGAATATTGGTTTTTTGTTTTGCAGTGATAATGTACCTCAACTGAATACTAGAGAAACCATCTTGACATGGTATACTTCCTCTGAATCAAGATCCTCAAATGTTTACTCATGTAGATCCTCTAGTTGCTCCATATGTCATGGAATTATACCATGTTCACATACTCCAATCATGGAAGATATCTTGCTCCAATAGACTCTCATCATATCTTTGTCCAAGGTTTCTTTTGATAAAATGTCAGTCTCCTTCTAAATTTATTTCCTCCTCTTCGAAGAAACGTTTTCAATCATCAACTCAGTCCCATGACTGCAAGCATTAAGAGATGTTTCATTTGAATGCAATCTCTTATGCTTCTTGATCCATCTTGAAAACATTTTAGAGATAAATTACAAATATTTCATAGAACTAAACTATCATGAAGGGAAATACCAATCATAGAAGAATACAAGATTTACTATCCCAATGTTATAGCATAACTATAATATTCATGTGCATTTATCATGCATGGAATACTTATCTTTTATTTATTAGATCTCAAGTCTTCATAAGACATGTTATTGACCATCACTTAGACCATCACCATCTCCCAACAAGCTATTAACTTCCATGCCAATGTCATATATTTGTTTCAAATGTACAAATTGTCACCCCTCATGTAGCGATAACCTTTCAGAGTAATTGTCAAGCGCTTAGAGTAATGTGTTTTGGAAATGGGGAAAAATAAGTCCACACACAAAAATCCCACATAAATTATTTTTGTGTCTAGGCAGCCAGAACTCTTCAAGTTTCTACAATCAAAGGCTGTTGGCTCAAAATAGATTGCATAGAAAATACCACAATGACCTTGTCCAGAAATAGTTCACAATCTTCACTCAGCTAATAAAATACTCCTTCAATGAGGGTATTCATGATAATGAAAGGGAGGCTATGATTAGCAATAAGTCATGGATTATCTAACACTAACAACAAAAACAACAACTAATAATTGTGCTTGAGCCAAACCAAAATGGAAATGGTTTACTGCTAAAAAAAAGTCTAAATGTCTCTTCAATCAATGGTAACCACTTCCAAGATGTCACAACTTATACAATCATACCTGCATATCTCATAACATGTCCCAAACTAATCATGAAATAGAAACAACATAAATTTTTTCCAACTCCCGCTCAATCCTGAATAGACACAACACTTTGGTGTGTAAAATTTAGCTAATATGACACTATGGAAGAGCCACATTAGCAATCTATGACTCTGTCCCCATGGAAAAAAAATATACTTTGTCAGTCAACAAATATTATTATCGGCCCCACAATATTTAAATGCCGGAATAGTTTGGTCTTTCAATTTATTAAAGTGCCTTCCAAACAATTATTAAATTGCCAATTTGGCAAACGACAATCATTATTCATTTTTAAGCCCGATTATTTCTTCCAATGTATAAAGTAATCACCATAGCCTTTATAATCCTTAATGAGTCATTTTATCAACACATTTAAGTAGGTCTCTGCAATATTGATATCTCAATCACCTTATGACCTCTAATGAGTTATCACACCCTTAATAGGACACACAATGATACGACGTTATCTTCAGTTGAACTCCTACTAGCACTCCTACAATCATAGCCAATATTCCATTTGATGGGGAATAAATGGATTATCTTGTAACAATCTGTGATGATGATGTTTTCCTTTGCTCAATGCTCAATTTGTAAATTGTAGGTAAATCATCGACTTCCTTGGTAATTTATGCAGACTCTAATCTTGATTATATCAATAATTTGGTTCCACAATTAACAATTGTTGATATCCAGATTGTAGATGCAAAGAATATGTTAGAGGGTTGTAATACATATCGTACATCTATATACCAGTTCTGAAAAGTTTTCAAATGCATCAAAAGTTAATAGACATTAGTCAGTATGCCTCATCATATTAATTGCTCCCATATTTGAATAGTCGACTAGTTGTCTTCACTCTATTCAATAATCTTGAAGTATCCACTTTTCAATCCAACACAAATCTTGCTTTCCAAAAATATTATAAAATAATTATAAAGATAAACCTTTATTTATCAACACACTACTCTCTAGATTTATATGAAATCTGCTAATAAAATCGCCTAATCTTGTTCGCCCCCTAAATAATTATATTTTAGATCCAATATGATATTAATGATACCACCCCACAATGGTACATGTATAGCTAAAATTTAAGCTTCTAGATAAATAAGGGGTATTTGATTAAGGTAAGCTGCACAGAATGTTAAAAAATAGTGCTAGCACAAAATATAAATGGTTGCTACTATTCACTTTAAAATTAATATGAATGCACAACAAATGTTTACTCAAGAATCTAAAGTCTCTCATTTAATGAATGGTTAATCTCAATAACATCAACCAATGCTCAACATATATATGGAATCCATTGAATGTTAATAATTGTGTGTAATCTCCCCAATTTTTGAACTCTGCAACCTCTTCTTAAGACTATGATTCCCTCCACCAAAATATCAATCACTTTATTCATGAGGTGTTGTCCACCATATGCCAGGAAACTCCATATATAGTTTCTCCAATGTAGTTGTATAATTTGATAATACTTGTGTAGTTCACAGACTAAGATGGACCCACATTTAATCTCCTCTATCAATGTATGTAAGGGCGTCCATCTATATGTGCAATGTGAGAAGCTTTAGTAACATGGAACCTCATATTAAATATATTTCATCAAGTGTAAATAACAATTATATCTATTCTTATACACACATTTCCTTAGATGTGCCTATGTCTGTGGGTTGATCAATTGGTGTTTCCAGATAGCGTGGTAGATTGAACAATAACAATAGACTTATGTTGAAAGCCTTTGTGGCAAGGAGTCTTGATCAATTTTGCAGAGGTATAAATTTTATCAAATGTCGATGTCTTTGGCTTCCCAAACTAAAATCTTAGTCGCATCACCTAATTTCCTCCCATAATATTGCGGTTTGTGGTGTCCTCTAATATTGTCGCCATGAATAGGGCTATTGTGAATCACAAATACCTTCTCTGATCTTTATCACTGTATGTTTAGCCTTCTTTGTTAAGATATTCCTCCTAGGTTTTGCTCTGATACCATGTTATTTTTTAGGCTTGTTTAACCACGGGGATAATCATTGCCCTGTAAACCAAAGATAACATCTATCATCTCCCTTGAGCATCCTGAAATATATAAATCTGCACATATATTTATTCAATTAATGTATTTAATGAGATCACACATCTCATAATATATATGCAAGAGTTTCCCTTTCACTAAGGGATGCCTCTCTTAATAATATTAAATAATTATATTAATATATTAAATTATAAAATAGTTAAATATAATAATTATATTGTCAAAATAATAATTATACAATATAATTATTATCAAATAATAATCATAATTATTATTATCACATAATAATCATATCATAATAATAATATATAATATAATATAATCGTATAATAATATAATTATATTATCTCACAATTATAATATAATAATAGCCTTTAAGGATTATAACCATAGCTATAATAAAATCAACAGATGGGACCCCAAAACCCATTACAAGAAGATTTTACCAGGGATCTAGAACCCCCAAAGAAGGAACACTACCTTAGGTAAAGAATTTTAAACTAGCAACCAAAAGACAACAACCCAAAAAAATAAAAGATAAACTGAGCACGGGCTGCCCAAAAGACCCAAGAAAAGGGGCCTAGGCCTTACAATAATAACTTTGGGTTTTATCATGGATCCCAAAACCATAATAATATTCAGCCTCATAAAATTTCTTATAAGAATTTTGACTGAAACTATGAGGTTTTGAAGGGCTCCCCAAACCACACCAAATTTGGGTTTTAACATGACTCCCAAATCCATAATAACATACAACCTCAAAAAAAATATCATCAAAGTACCAACTGAAACTGCAGGGTTTAGAAAGGTGCCACAAACCACCAAGGGAGTTGGCTTGGTGCCCACCACCAACAATGATTTTCCATAAAGGATTAAACTTCATAGAGCCAACAAAGACAATGGTGTTTTGATAGGCTCCCCAAACCATCACCATCAAATTGCAATACTCCCCCTCAAAAGAAGAAACCTCCACCTTAGTAGGAATTTTGAAAGAGGAAATAAGATGCCAAATGATATTAACCCACAAAGTAGCAGCTCTCAGAAATCCCACCTTAATAGGGGCATGCTCCTCCTGTAAAGGAGTCTCACAGATGAAGAACCATAAAGAAAGAAAAAGATCCCACAACAACAAGTAGAACAAACAGAACTGAGCTCAAACCAAGGCCAACAAAGGACCTAAGAAGCACAAAACCCCTAATCAAAAAAGACCAAAGAAGAGACCATGCCCTTGAAAACTATCAATATCTTTCTTACCACCAAGAAGAAAAGGGACAACACCAATCTATAGAGATCCAGTAGAGAGAGGCACCTCCATGGGGAACAACACCACATAGGCAATAGGAAGGACCAACCTAGTGGATACAACCACATAAGATGAAAAAAAACAACACCATATCTTTCCCAACATCACTCTGATCCTACTCCTAGTTCTCCAAGAGAAAGACCAATCTCCATAAAAGATAGATCTTACAGAGAAAAGGAAAGAACCAGCGCCAAAAAACAAACATGCCACTAGCCAAACCCAAAGCCAGGAAGTTCACAGGATCCCAAGAGCAAATCCCCAAAAAAATATAGGTTGGATACAGAAACCTCCTTTGAGGCATCTCTCCCTGCGACACCAAATGAGGAGAAGCTAGCAAGAGCTTTCCCCCAACAAGAATGCCCTTGCCACACCAAGGTCGAGAAACCAGCATCAAGCAGAAACACAATCTAAAACTGAAGGGGGTAGATAAAAATTAATGCCTAAATATCCAAATAACACAACCTAGACCTCCCAAGGATGACAATCACAAAGAAGCCCCAATCAACGAGAACCTTGGAAACCAAAAACTCCTCCAAACCTACAGAAACATCCTCCACTCCGCAAGCAAAGAGGGAATCCATCCTTGTCCCAAAATGCAAAGACCAAAGGATAGAGAGAGTATTTTCATCCTCATCATCACCATCATCATCGTCCTCATCAGAGCCTCCTCTATCAGAAACCCTAACTCCTCCTCTCGGTCTCACTCACTCCACTATGCCTTAATTCTTTTGCTTGACATGGTTTATTTTCCTTATAATGCTGCATATTTTGATGAGTCACCTACTACTACTTATCAATTATGATTCATCTTCATCTAAAAGATAAACTTGTTTATTATCCTTACTATCTAGCCCTATATTATCTCATTCAGTTGCTAATAGGCTACCTTCTCTCTAAATGTGATTTATTGTAGCAGTGTCTAATTTCTCAATCAATTCCAAAGCTTTATCCAAAAAGGAATTCAATCTCCAATTTATATTGTTTCTTTCTCTGAGTTTATTTATCATAATGGTCAAATCCCCCTCTATTTAAATATTTTTCAAGTCCAATTTTAAGCATAAACCTAATCCTTCTAGTAGAGATTTAAATCCTGACATATTATTGGTGTCAATTTCCAAGGGTTTCACCAATTTTTCAATAATCTTACCATTCCATGAGTACATAAAAATGTCTCATCAAATTTAATTTTGAACCATCCTTGTTTTGGAGGGGACCATCTACATTGATTTCTATCTTTTTTACTTAAATGATTCCCTTTTCCCACAAATGTAGGGATTTTAGGGCCAAATTTGTTTTTTTTTCTTATTTTGTCATCCCAACTAGTATAGTAACTTGCTTTGTTCCCTTGAGAAATTAAACTTGAGTTCATCACTTCAACAATAACAATTTCCATTTTATTGATCATTATTTTCCACTCCATTCTTTTCCCTTGAAATATTCTTCAATTTATTTCCTTCCATAATTCCCACATTACTAATGAAGGTGAAAAAACCAAGAGGTTACTAAATAAGCTTTGACTATATATCCTCATCCATGGTTGGAATAATGTCATAATATCATTTGGTAATGTTTTTATCTATCCCAATTTAGTACATAACCACTGCCAACATATTTGCGCAAAGGGGCAATTGAGAAGCATTGATTTATAGTCTCTTTATTGTTTTCACATAAAAATTAGATGGTTGGGACATGAAATCCAATCTTTTTGAACCATTCTTATGTTAAGATCTTACCTTGCAAAGATTGCATGTAAAGTAACTACCTTTGGAACATATAATTTATTCTAACATAGATGGATTGGAATCTTTGAATCATTCATTCCTTGCTTCTTTGAAATAGTTCTCTATCCATCTTTCACATTATAATTCCCAGTTTTGGAGCTATTCCATATGATTTTGTCTTGACCTTGCTTAAAAGAAAAAGATTTGTTCTTCAACAGTATTATGATAAGATTGATCTCTTTTAATGGTAAATTTAAATCTTCACAATTCCTCCACTTCCACCTATGAGAGTTATCGGGGTCAATAAAAATATAATCACTAACTTGACATCCCCAAGCTTGTTCACAAGTATGCTTGATTCTTCTCATTTCTATTTGGTAATTGACAATGAGATAACCCCCCACAAGTCCTTCTAAAATAATGCTTTCTTATCATCTCTAATATTCCATGAGAAATGATTTAATATAACCATTGTATTTAGACATAAAATTCCTAATGCATGATCCCTTAGGAAAATTAGACATTCTGAAAATTTCTAAGTTATTTTAATCTGAAAGACATTTTCCTTTAATAATCCTAACCCACTTAAGTTCTAGATCCTTATGAAGTTTCCATAATAATTTTGCTCCCAATGATTTTTTCTTCCATAATTAGTTCTTAATTTGAGTTCCTTCTAATTTGAATTGTCAACATATTTTTTCCCAAGAAATTAAGGCATATTTTTTTTCTAAAGATTTGTGCATTGCCAAAAAAAGGTTCTAAACTTCTTCACTAAATTGGCATAGGCCCCATGTGAAACTAATATGCATGATATTAAATAGATTGGAATAGTTGATAAAGTCACCTTCAACATTATGACTCTGCCTGCCTAGGATAGACACTTAGCTTTCCATGAGTCCATTTTCCTATTGATATTTTCTCCTATTGTATTTGTACAATATAAAATGGTGAATAATGCTAGGAAGAAGATCACTCTGCAAGTTATAAAATACATTGAGGGAAATATGTTCTCCTAACAACTCACCCTCAAACAAATTAGATTAGAACAACCTAAAATGGATGAAGGGGTGATAATGAAAAATTTAAATGAGAGTGGGGAATTGAGATTTCTTTCCCTTAATGAAGTAGGGATAATGATGAAATGATATGTAAAATTGACAAGCTTGATAAAGGCAATGATAAATTATTGACATATAATATCAGATCTTATGCATGAAAGTAAGTGTTGTATGCACCCTAATGGTCACCTAGACTATGGGCCCCATTTATCATTTTATCAATTTATCAATTCTCTGAATCAATGCTTTGCAACATTTTCAATTTAAATCAATTTCCTTGATCAAATTGTAATTAATTCAATTATTTCAATATTTCCTAAGGTTTGATCATTTTTATTTAATTAAAATATTTAATCTCCCTTTTAATTAGATAAAATTTATCTTATTTAATTAAATTAAATTCCTTCCATTTAATTAAATAAAATTCTTCTAATTTATTTAATTAAAAGAAAACCCCTCTTTTAATTAAACAATTAAAAATCCCCACTTAAAGCTCTTCTTTTGATGAAAAGGAAATAAATTAAATAAAAATTCTTTTTTCTTCACATCTTTCTAAGTGGTGGGCTTTTTTCTTTAATGAGCACATGGATCAACCAAGATTTAATCTCCACCATTGCTCATTTCTTTTTGCCTCTTAAGCTCAACTGTTCACTTTCCTATACAAGGAAACCTCTCATTCTCATTTTCATATAGAATTTTTATGTATTGTTATGTTGTGGGTTTAGAGAGCAATTTTGGAGGAGGATTTGAACACTCAAGCTTGGATATTGTAACTTCTCTCTTCTTGTCTTTTTATTCTTCTTGCATCCATGGCTATTCATATAGATTAGATTCATATTAGATTAAATTCATATTTCCTTTCATAAATAATCATGTATTGTTATCATTTAGAATAATTTCCTCTTATGCATTGCACTCATATAGAATAGTTATCATTTTCATGCATTGAATCTCTCATTTCATGGTGTACTTGCATGGGCACAACTAGGTCAATCTGAGGGCCTCCATTATAAACCTTTGCACTCCATGACTAGGGAGCTATGAGTCCATATTTGAGGCCTCATTCTTGAGAAACCTTGAATGGAATGACCCATAAAAGTGTGACACATTTTTAGCACACATTTTTGGCGCCCACCGTGGGGCAGAAGGTTCATTTTCTGTCACTTTATTTATTTTTCATAATTTATTTTCAGATTTTTGTATTTTATGTACTTCTGTAGGGAATTTTTGCATGATATTTTGTAGGTCTATAGATGATTTTTTGCTGATCTAAGCATTTCTTTGTATGGCTTGTTGTGTTTCATCACGCAGCTCTGTGTGAATTTTTGCGCGATATCTGACGCTAGGTAGTGATCTTATCTGTTCACTATTTTCTACATTTTATTTACTGTCTGTGCATTTCTTCATGTGAGATTCTATGAATCTCCATGTGGCACTATGTGAGATCTTATTTTTATTGCTATATTTTATATATTTGATCTCTAACCACTAATGTTTGTTGTTTCTAGTGGTTTCTGATTTACTGTTGATGTTGTTGATTTGGACTTGCGTGGATAAACAACAAAATGTTCACTTTGCATTGGACTTGAGGTATTTTGTTGCATCTCTATAACATTTGGATTTTGGAAATAAAAATAAACCTCTCATGTGTTTAGCTTGAGTGTTTTCTTACTTTCATAGATCACATTTCCAATTGGTTCTCTAAAGAATGAACCTAGATTTGCTTTCTTGCATATATGTTTCACATAGTAATTAGGAATTATGAACACTTTTTGTGATGATCTTGAGAGAGTGGGCTTCATTCGCTTGTCTTACATGTGAAGCTCTTCTTGATGATAGATCCCCTTGTAGGTAGGGAAGGATATGTCATTACTTCAAACTTGGCTTGGTCTTCAACTTTTGATGGTACTTTCTCTCTTGAGATTGGTGGTCATTATTGTTGTGCAAACCTTGGGTGAGGTGATTTCAAATTAGTGGGTCAATTAATCTTGCTTGTTATGTCTGGGTGAGGTGAAGAGGCTAGAGGATTATGCTCTTTTCCCTTTTGGGAGAATTAGAAACTCAATACCCTTGAATCCAAACCAAGTCTCCATGTGGTTCATATTGTGAGTCTTCCTTGTTAGAGAGGGTTAACCATAGTGGACACTCCCTTTATTGGGTAAACCATGTGAATGGAATCTTAAGTGGTAATAGCCATTTTTGTCATGGTAGCAACAACCTCTATATAAATTTCCTTGTGGAAGAAATCTCCACGGGTGTAGTTTCTTGTGGGTTGTTAAATATCCTCAGTAGCTCCTAATTGATTAAATTCTCAGACTGTGTCAAAACCTCAGTGCGCTGGGATTGGATTTCACCTACTTGAGATTGCAAAAGTTGCAGAGTCAAACCATTACTAAGAACCATAGCGAAACCAACTTTTTCTTTTCTAGGACTATGTGCGTGATTGAAAAACATTTTGAGAAAAAACACAAGTAGAATCTTTAGGGAGTAGAAATACCAGATCACTATCCATGTTTATGTGTAAGGTTGCTTTGTCCCTTGCTCATTGTTTTAAGACATTGATTGCTTGAACTCCTTGATTGCTTTCTTGCATGCTTGATCTATGAGAAAAATTTGTTAATACATCTAGTTGGCTATTTAAAGTGAACAAAAATTGAGTTATGTGTCCTTCCCTCGCACGAGAAAATGGTTTCTTTGTGCGGTTCATTGTGTTTCTTTGTGCAGCTCTGTGTGAATCGTCATGTGATATTCTGCAAACTTACTGCTAATCGGTTATCCTTTTGTTTCACTAGTCTAGGTTTTCTTTGTGCAGCTCTATGCATTTCATCACGTGATCCTATCTTTTTTTCATGTGAAACTATCTTTTTTTTCCATACCAGTGAGCTGTTTTCTATTATTTTTGAGCCTATTTAACTTGTTGGCCTGTCATTTCCAAGTTTCCTTGGTTGATCCGGGTCAGATTGGATTACTTACCCCACTGTTAGAAGTTTGTTTAGCTTTGGATTCTTGAATTTTGACCTCTTGGATTAGTGATCTTTGAATTCACAAGTGACCTTTCTTGGAGCTTGGTGAGCTAGAAACCATCCTTGTTGAAAAGATAAACCTTTAGATTCTTTGATAACACACTTGGAGATTTTTGGTAGTCTCTTGTCCATTTCACTTTCATATATTAAAATTTAATCAATATAACTTGGGTAAGATCATCCTCTTTATCCATATGTGCTAGGATACTTATCTGAAACATGGGCACCTCAGTGGTAGTGTTGACTTACGCTTTTTTCAAATTTCTATCTTATCACCTCTTTTTGGACAAGTTAATGCCTTTACTATCCTAGTTTGGTACCTGTTGTCACTGAGGTTTGCACCCTTGCTGAAAGCTTCTCTAACAGCAACCTAGTGAAACATGGAATCAACCTCCAAGCTGTGGGACTTGAACTATGAGATTGAATCTCCAGAGAAGGCCGGCTTCCTCTACTATCAGGATGCACCTAAAACTATCTCTTGCAAGGAAAAGGGAGAAGGAGATGCAGAAGACCAAATTACTTGAAAATGAAAGGGCGATACACCAAGATAGGGCCTACTTTCTTCTGCCTTGAAACTGCACTACACATCCATATAACTCAACTAACACAACTTCTACCACATGATTCTTAGCAAACATATGAGGGTCAGAGACTAAAAAATACTACAAGGGAAGAGAAAAACTTCACAATACAGTAATCCAAGTGATATAGACACAACACCAATGAACCAGAATCAGTTTGATCAATAAAGGGGAAAACATCTACACAGTTATTGATTGCAAAAGAGGGTAAACATGAATTACACAAAACGAGGCACAAGGAAATTACGATAATAGCAAGCTGTCATAGAATCAGAAGAGAAGYAGATGGATGAAAKAATTAGACACARGAGCAAAAAATACTACAAGTATCAGAAAGTTGCCAACAAAGCATGCCTTCTACATTCTTCCACCACTTTTAAAGATGAGTCTTCGAMTCATACTTATACAACTTTYGAAGCCAACTGCATTTTTAGYAATAACTTCCTGATCAAAACCTTTCTTGTCTAGCCACCGCTCACCCCTAAAAGTCATCTCTTCAAAATATCAACATAAATGCTCCTCTGCAGAAGCGGTCATATCCCTCTAGAAGAGTTGCAAAAGTCTTTGAAATTCAATAACTGTTCTGCAGACTTATCAACTGTATTCTCTGATCTCTTCAAAATCTGATCTTCTGGAAAATATCTGATTCTTTCCCTTCGAGAAGTATTCTCCTTGCTGGTCGTACCCTTGAATTTTCTCTCTATTCTGCAAACTGAGACAACCCGAGCCATGAAGACTTCCATCTGCAACATCATCGCGCAGTCGCAGGCTATATTTTATTCCCTCTGGATTCTGAGCGACTAAGCGATGAGCTCCTTATTCACTACCTTTTCTGTGATCGCGCACTTGCGATCAGTTATCACTTTCTTTCCTTCTGTGCGAGTAGGCGACGACACTCCTTTTCATTTGGTCGCGCACTCGCGAGCCGCATCTTTATAACACTTTCCTTTTTCGCGACTGAGCGCGAATGTTCTTTCCTTTTCATTTATCCCTCCGTCGCACAGTCGCCCAGGTTTTACTCTGTCTTTTATTTCATGTGCGAGTGCGCGACAGCATCCATTCTTCATTTGGTCGCTCACTCGCGAGCCGCCTTTTTTTTTTATGTTAATTTCTTAGCGACTGCGTGATGCCTTACCCCTTTTCCTTGTCGCGAACCCGCAAAGCTGAGAACATTACTTTATTATTTACCGTGAGTAAGCGACGAGCTACATTTCCTACAGTCACTCACCCGCGAGCTGTCTTCTGTCTATCTCTATTATTTCACGACTGAGCGACAACCATCTTCTTTCAACTCGTCGCAGACCCGCGAATAGATCTCCCTTTACCTTCATAGCTCGGCGAGTGAGTGATGAGCTACCTTTCCTTTGGTCGCGCACTCGCGAGAAACATTCCTTCTACCTTTATGGCTCAGCAACTGCGCGATGGGCCCCGCATTCTACTTGTCGCGCACTCGCGACCTACTTTTTCTTTCTGTCAATCGCTCGGCGACTGTGCGATGAGACCATCTATTTTGTTCGTCGCGCACTCGTGAGCCCCTTTTTCTTTACCTGAACTGCTCAGCGACTGCGCGACCACTGCTCTTTTAGCTCGTCGCACACTCGCGAGCCGCATCGAAAACCGTCAGTTGGACTATGCGATGCATTGTTCTTCCAGCTCGCCGCAAGATCGCGAGCTCTTCCGCACTTTGAGGAATACCTACGCGATTGAGCGATGAGCACCTTTCTTAGCTTGTCGCGCACTCGCAACCCCATCATGGAAACTTAGAAACAACTCGCGACTGCACGATAACGCATTTCCTTAGCTCGTCGCTCAGTCGGGGGTCTTTTGAACTTATGCAAGAGTAGGTCGCGATTGCACGACGACCGCGATTGGCAGCTCATCGCCAACTCGTGCAACTGAAAGAATTGAACATAAAATCACCGCGATTGTGCGATGAGACAAGAGAAAGAACCTTTCAAAGGGTCTAGCCATTATTGGGCGGGAAAACACAGGGGATGGCCAAATTGCATGGGAATGGAAAATTTGGGTAACAGTACCAATGTTTCTTAGGGTCATCCTATCAGCTAGTAACTTTTCTTTCATGCCAGTTACAACAAGATATCAAGTAAATCAAGAAAAATGACCTCAAGTGGTCTTTAACCAATTACCCTTAGTTCAAACTTGCCAAAAACATAAGGGAAAGGAACCCATATTTGATCAATCTATTAGAATACTTCAGAGATAACTAAGAGGGGGGGGGGTGAATCAATTATCTACAACTTTAAATCTTTATCTTATACTTATTAATCCAGATTCATACAAAGTAAATCCACATACAGATAACACTTTACATAACATATCAATTTGGTTATGGGGAAACCAAATGGTAAAAACCCCGGTGGGAATTAGTACCCACAAAGAACTATACTGTTTATAGTGATCCCTGTTAAAAGATCTTCCAACCCTGTTAGGAGTTGTACATTACAATGTAGAAGTATAGTGACCTCGTTAAGGATCAGACCTTGTTAGGAGTGTTTTACATATAACCCTATTAGGGGTGGTGGACTCACTATCCAAGTGGTGAAGGCTACAACCTTCTAGTTATTTGATACACACTGTATCAACAAGATGAACTGATGTTTGTGACACTGCTTGTCTGATCAGTTCCTTTTATGCGCTGATGCTTTAACCTCTTGTAAAGAAATATAATAGTCTAATATGTATTCTGAATGCTTCAACATAAACATCTATATTATCAACATATGATAAATATAGCTCTGCTGTATCAACACGCTGCTCTGCTTGTCAATCTCCGACTTTTGCAACTCTTCTCATTACAAATGACCTTCTATAAATACATAAACCAAGTATGAGATCATGGGACCTATAGGAAAACTCTTCTTAACATCCTTGTCAGCTCTACTAAGCACACAAGCATAATTACAATTGCACAAGTCAATGCTGAATAGACGCGTCGCTTCACTAAGTCGGCTTCACCAAATTAATCATAACTTTGCAATCTTCTTGAAACATGTTTGGCACATTTAGATTAATATCAACAACTCATAACTAATCATGAATATACACATGCATGTCCTAAAGATAGGCACAACTCGATCAACATGTTACATATGTTGGCCTTAAACCATTATTCCTCTAGAACTGTAACCGTTAATAACAGAACTACATATCTTTACTGAAACTTCATATCTGGGTCTGCGTGTATGAACATAGCATAGTAAACATGTCAACAACATGTATCTATCCATGCTAGTCTTCATGTCATCATATTGATAAGTACATATAGAAGTACTAATGTGTATTATATGTTGTCATCAATGACAAACATACTATCAATCAACTGTTTAGAATCAAATCTCCAACACAATCACCTAAGAACAACTTGGAAGTGTGGTTTGATTCCAAGAGTCACCTTAGTGAGTTGGGTACCCCCTTAGTATCTTCTCACTCTTCTGTGGATATGAGTTACACAATGACTTGGAGAGAAAGAGAAGAAAGGGATAAATGTCTTGATGATATATTTGTGAAGCATAAAGATACTATTTCACTTGGTAGTTCCTCTCATAGAAGTAGACCTGCCTCACCCCTTATTTCAACAAGATATCTAGATGCACACCAAAGGGCTGAGAGAGAGAGGTAAAAGACATTCTTATCAAGATATCTAATCACAACATGAAAGCGAAGAAGATGAATGTTATGACACCTGTGTCAATAAAACTTATACTAACAACTTGTTTCAAAATTCAAGACCAAGTTTGCCCCTTAAAACATCTGCAGGATACATGAGTGAAAGGATTAAGAGGATTGAGCATGAAAATAAAGCCTTCCTAGATGAACAAGATCATAAGGAAGAACAAATTAGAATCCTAGAATGGGAGAGACAGAATTTGGTAGAAATGGAAAAGAAAGCCTTTCAAGAGGAGAAAGATAGGCTCTTGGCTTGACAAATCAATGATCGATTCAATAACATGCATGTTAGTGGTGGAAAAAACTCTCCTCCATCCACTCCTCCTAAGACTCCACGAAGTGGCATATTTTCAAGATCATCATCACGGTCTCCTAGCCCTAGGGGAACAAGGGTCTCTAGACATGATCATTATAAGAGACCAACACCTCCTAGGAACTCAAGACAACCGTCACAATGTGCTCATCATGGTTCACACTATGGGGGTAGTAGCTTGAATTTTGATCACATCTCCCAATACTTTATGAAAATGCAACAAGAGCCACTTTTCCAACAGTATGCGGAAACATATTTAGAGAAAAACAAGGATAAGTTCCTAGAGATCCTAATCAACAACGTTGCTAGAGTCCCTTACAACTTTGATGTGGATAAAAAAATTAAGAAGCAAGGTCCATCTACAGAGGAGAAGATCAAACAAATGAAGAGCATGATGGAAAAGATGTTCACACCCAAGAATTCCTTCTCATTGGACTCAATTTGTCCTAATCCATTTGATAAAAGTGTTGACATGAAAGAGTTCCCTAGAAAGGTTGAAATTCCTCAATATGACAAATATGAGGGGAATGGAGATCCACATGATCACGTACGCTATTTTTATACCACAAGTTTTGAGTTCCATCAAAATGACTCATATCTTATGAGGTTATTCCCAAGGAGTCTTAAGGGTTAATAAATGGAATGGTTCAACAATATAAATCCCCACGTTAAGACTTTTAAAGAGCTTGTTCAAAGATTTGTTCAACACTTTGCATACAATCTGTCAAGATCTATCACCTTGTTGGACTTATGTAACTTAAAATAGAACCAAGGCGAATCCTTTGTTACTTTCTTGCAAAGGTGGAGATGAAAATGCTCTTGCTATTCTAGAACTATTCTTGACAATGAAAATATTGACATCCTTGTTAGCAATTTGGTTCCTGAACTGCGGTATGAAGTTAAGAAAATGGTTTTTGATTCATTTGACACCATGGTTGAAACTGCATGTAGGATTGAAGATGTTTTAAGAGAATAAGGAATTTTTACCAAACATGGAAATAACAACAACAATGGTCAAAAAAATAATAACTCTAACAAGGATAAAGGGAAGAACCAACATTGGAATAGGAACAAACAAGTGGTTAATGATGGAGTTGTGGATACCTCCCAGCCAAAAGATCAACATGTGCTCCATTTGTATAGTGTCGTTCAAGCTATGAAGCTCAATACATCTAATCAACAAGATACCAAGATAAGCCTAAGAGAGAAAGACATCAGTTTGCAAAACTTGGTGACTCATATGCAAATATTTTGAAAACACTTATTGGTAACGACCTTGCACATCCTCAAGATCCTGTAGATTTTTTTATACCGGATGTTAAACCACATTGGTGGGATGAGAAGGCCTTTTTATATTTCATAATGGTATTGGACATGACATTGAACATTGCTACAAACTCAGGCATATTATTCAAGATCTTATTGAGAATGGAAAACTTAAGATAGATGGATTGAATACCAATGTCGATCACAAGGCATTTAAAGAACCTTTGCCCAAGTATGAGAAGGGGGAAACCTCTAAACCTAAGAGTGGAAAATCCGAGATCAATTACACCTACACGGATGTAGAGAATACTATCAACATACTTGAATTTGTGGAAGAAAATTTAAATATGATGAGGGATAAAGATCCATATGGTTATGATCTAAATGAGGACTCTCCTCCTATTTTTGATGAAGAACCTATTGTAGTGTTAAGGGGTCCCAACTCTAGGGTGTCATCGCAAACCCTTAATGCTGTTACGTGAAGTCAAGGTCCTATTGTCATTAGAGGACCCAATTCAAGTCAATCAAGTAAACCTAAGGAAGTGACATCCAAGAATGTCACCTTAAAATCAGTGGTCAATCCTAAGTTGAGTTATAGTCTTATTGATCAATTGCAAAGAAACCCAACTCATATTTTGATCTTTGAGATTTTAGAGTTGTCTCCAAGGCATAAGCAAGTCCTTGAGGATTATTTACACATGAAAAACATCCCAAACAACTTAGATGTTGGAAATTTCCAGAACATGGTTAATCACATTGCTAGCCCTCATTACCTTACTTTTTTAGAGGAAGATGACAAATCTTTGAGACACCCACATAATCTTTCCCTTCATATTGAATTCATAATCCAAAAAACCCATGTTAGGCGCGTTTTGATAGATGGGGTTGTTGGGACTAATATTTGTTCCTTTAGTCTTTTGAAAGAATTGGGTTATTCTGAGAAAGTTATAGATACAAGGAAAAGGATCACTATCAAAGCCTATGATGAGGTAGAAAGAAGTTCCAAGGGGTTGGTCGTCCTTCCTGTTAGGATTGGCCATGTTCAAAAAGATATTTTATTTCAAATAGTTGATGTTGGTCCTCTTGCGTATAATATCTTACTTGGTCAACCATGGATTCATTATATGCAAGCAGTGTCATTTACCTATCATCAGTGTGTTAAGTTCACCTACAATGGAATAGATATTTGTATACCTGGGGATAACACTCTATCTGTTAACTCAATTTCAATAGGGGCTCATGTTCCCCTCAATAGAGAAGAAGAATATTTTGATACAAATTTAGCTGAATGTAGAGACAAGCTCAAGTCAATAGACCTTGGCATGGGGGGGTATCAGCTCAACTCCCTCACAAAACTACCAGCCTCACCTTGATCTTACAGAAATCCTTCACAAGAAAATAAACCTTCCTCTCCAGCTGAGACTTTATTTGGCACATTTATAGAATTATTAGTGCCTATCCAAGATGAGAAAGAAGAGACATTTGTTAGAGACTGGATCTATAGAGAAGAGAAATACATGCACAATGAGAACTTCTCTCCCTCTCCTAAGGCTTATGGAAGAGGGTATAATTTTTTCAGACATATGGGATATCCTGGATACTGCCCTCTTAATCACAATTTGGATGCTAGATCTGAACCCCTTGATCATGCTCTCTTTGGACACAAGTCCAAGAAGACGGTTGGCCTAGGATTTGAGAATTATAACAAGCACACTAATCCTATCTTTGAGGTGTCAAATAGTGATGATGAACCAGAATATGTTCCTAATTTGATAAATCATCAAGAAATGTGTGAATATTGGGTCCATTCCACTAATCTCCTTTGGGGAGATTCTGATATTCCATTCACTCACACGTTAGTTGTAACTTTAGAACAAGATGAATTAGATATAGAAGATCCTTTCAGAGAACATCAATGAAAGAATCTTGTTTGTTTAATGGAAAGAGAAGGTGCTACTCTTGATGACACTAGACCTTCCACATCAATAGGTCCCAAACCTTCATGGTGTAAGCATCCTAGTCATAGTTCAAAAACAAGTTTGAATGAGTATGAATGTGACTCCTTTTCTAAGTCTTCCACAATTGATAGAGATATTGATGTTATTCACACTTATAGTTCTCAACCCAAAGTAGCCGAGGAGTCACTTGTAAGATTAGAGGACTTAAGCCCACGTGTTGCCTTAGTGGATGATTCCTTTCTTGTTAGGATGAATCCTGATTTGGGTAGCTTAGAAGGATACTTGACGGACTCTGACTCTTCAGCCACCAGCGATAACATTATTCAAATTTATAACCTTGAACCAGTCATTGACTTACCTCTTATTCATCCTGACCTCATTGATTGGTCCCAACGCTATCAAGAACCCGAGCTCTTAACATTTCAAAATGATTATGAGATAGCTTGTTATCTTAATGCCATTGAACTCGTAGTCTCTTCCACTAGTGAACTGGCTACTAGCATGATAGAGCCAGACATCAAGTACCTTATTCATAAAATAAAAAGAAAAGAAAATCAAAAGAATAGGAGTTTTGATGGCGAAAACCACTGTGTAGCGGTGTCAAAACCAAAAAAAGTAAAAATAAATGATGTATCCAAGGGTGAAAACATCTCTGAGGTGCCCAAGGATGAGGTACTTAATCATCTCCCCAACTATTTTCAAGATAGATCTTTAGTTCTTATTTAACCAACACAAGTAGTCAATTTGGGTACAGATGAGGCTCCATAGATAGTACACTTGGCTGAGTCCTTGTCACCTCAAGGAAAAGAAGCTTACACTAAGTTCTTACAAAAAAAAAGAAGATCAACTTTGCGCAAACTTATTTAGATATGTTAGGGTTGGACATTAATCTTATCATGCATCACTTTTCCATAGCTCTAGGTGTCAAACCAGTTAAACAAAAATTGAGAAAGATGCATCCTCACATAGCTCTCCTAGTAAAAGAAGAATTGGAGAAACTCCTTAGTGCAAAATTCATAAGGGCTATCGCCTATGTTGAATGGATATCAAACATTGTACCAGTTTCTAAACATGATAAATCCATTTGAGTTTGCACAAATTTTAGAAATCTCAATAGAGCATGCCCAAAGGATGATTTTCCACTTCCCAATATAGACATGATAGTGGATATGACTGCGGGTTATGAGATGTATTCCTTGATGGATGGTTTTTCTAGGTACAATCAAATTAAGATAGCTCTTAAAGATCAAGAAAAGACTACATTAACTTATACATGGGGTACCTATTGTTGGAACGTTATGCCTTTTGGATTGGAAAATGTAGGAGCCACCTATCAATGAGCTATGACAACCATTTTTCATGACATGATGCATCAAAACATGGAAGATTATGTGGATGACACCTTGGCCAAGTCTAAACAAAGAGACACACACTTAAATGATTTAGAAGTCATTCTAGATCTTATGGAACAATTTCAACTAAGGTTAAATCCTAAAAATTTTGCATTTGGAGTCACCTCTGGAAAAATACTTGGCTTCATTATTTCAGCAAAAGGGATAGAGGTGGACCCTAAAAAAGTCCAAGAAATCATAGATATGCTACCTCCTAGAAACATTAGTCAAATGAGGAGTCTTCAAGGACATCTTCAATCTATAAGGAGATTTATTTCACAATTGGCGAATAGAGTTCAACCCTTCAACAAGAACTTACAAAAAGGAGTCAAATGTGTTTGGAATGAGGATTGTCAAAAAAGCATAGATCAAATCAAGAAGTACTTGGCAAATCCTCCTATTTTAATGCCTCCTATCCCAGGGAAACCACTTATCCTATACATTTAAGTGACAAAATCTTCTTTGGGGGCATTACTAGCTCAACTTGATGAAAATGGGAAAGAAAGAGAAATATACTACATTAGTTGTACTCTTGTTTCATATGAGGTTAACTATACCAGCATTGAGAAAGCTTGCCTTGCAGTTGTGTTTTCTTCCCAAAAGTTGTGACATTACATGCTTGTGTACACTATACACCTCATAGAAAAAATAGATCCACTTAAGTATTTGCTAGGTAAGGCTGCCCTCATAGGTAGGCTTGCTAAATGTATGATGATACTTTTAAAATTTGATATAGAGTACATTGAGCGCAAAGCAATCATAAAACAAGCCATAGCCGATCAATTGGCTTATTTCCAAATACAAGATAATGCACCTATTCAAGTTGACTTCCCATATGAGCACCTCATGTATATGACTGAAAGAACATGGAAGATGTTCTTTGATGGATATTTTATGCAAAATGGTTCAGGAGCTAGTGTGTTGTTTTTTTCTCCTCATGGGTACACAATTCCTAAGTATTACAAATTATTGTTCCCATGTACAAACAACATTGTTGAATATGAAGCTTTAACAAATGGACTTAAGATAGCCATAGAATGGATAATCACAGAGTTACACATCTATGGGGATTCATAGATGATAATCAACCAAGTTAATGATGAATATCAAAAAAAATATGAGAAAATGGTACCTTACAAGAAAATGGTTGACTCCTTGAAATGCTACTTCACATTTGTCATGTTTCAACAAATTCCTAGAGTAGAAAACAAAGCAACTGATGCTATGGCTACACTTGCTTCACTCCTTCATTTAGAGCAACATGAATCCAGATTTGAATTCCTGGTGGAAGAGGTACATCACCCTATCTATGATTCCCAAGAAATCCATGTCATTTGTACCCTTGTTGGTCATGAGTCATTTCGTTATGGTGTCATTTACTCATACCTTCATGATGGCATTATACCTGAAACCTTTAACCGATCTAAACATAGAAACCTTACCTAAAATGCCTCTCACCATTCCCTTATTGCTGGTGATTTATATAGGAGGGGTCTAGATGGAATACTTCTTAGATGCTTAGAAAAGGAAGAATTTGATCAAGTGTTAGTTGACATCCATGAGGGCATCTATGGGGGACATTCCAATGGTCTTTCCATGGCCTAAAAGTTGCTTAGGGAAGGGTACTATTGGCCTACGATGTAGATTGATGTAGTAGATTTTGCAAAATCATGTGAAAAGTGTCAAACACATGGTAACCTGATACATGCTCCAGGCAGGGAGCTCATTCCTTCTATTTCTCATTGACCATTTTAGTGCTGGGCCTTTGATCTTGTTGGGCAGATTCATCCCAACTCATCATGTGGACACAAGTTTATTATCACTGCTATTGATTACTTCACTAAATGGGTAGAAGTTGTCCCACTTTCTGTTGCCTCAAGCAAGATAATCTCTCTATTCATTCTGAACCATATCATCTATTGATATGGAGTGCCTTCCAAGATTATCACTGACAATGGAGGCTAGTTCAAAAATAAGGACCTTAAACAACTCTACAAGAAATTCAAGATTAAACAACATTGGTCCTCCATTTACTTCCTGCAAGAAAATGGTCAAGCAGAGGCATCAAACAAAACTATTCTTAAAATCTTGCATCAAACAGTCTGTAAGAATGGTAGAGATTGGCACTTACAGATAAATCTAAATTTTTGGGCCTATACAAAAAATATTCGTACTCCTACTAGGGCTACTCCTTTTTCCCTTACATATGGTGTTGAAGCAGTGTTACCTTTAGAGGTTGAGATTCCTTCACTTAGATTTTCCCTCCATGGTCTAGTTACAAATGAAGACTACCGTGTCATGAGACTTCAAGAATTAGAAATTCTAGATGAGAAATGTCAAGCATCATTTGACCATATGAGGGTTTATCAAAAGTGCATGTCCAAATCCTTTAACAAAAATTTTTTCCCTAGAGAATTCCCAGTGGGAGATCTTTTCCTACATGAAAATCCTAAGAACAAACAGCATAGAGATCAAAAGGGAAAATTTAAACCTAACTAGTTTGGACCTTATATCATTACAACATCTTTTGGGATAGGTGCTTATTCATTATCTATAGAAAAGGGAGAGTAGCTCCCTGATCCTATCAATGTCTTGCACTTGAAGAAGTTCTATCCATGATGCCCATTCTGTCTGGGGGCATCCTTTGTACATAATTACTGATCCTGGAAAAATCCAAAAAAAAGATATATTATCAAAAATTCTAAAAATCAGAAAATGTCCTGAAAAAATGATCTTAGTGAAAACCTAGCAATGGGCACTTTGATGTATCTCAAAAAAAATTATGTATTTCAAAAAATTTAAAAATTTAAAAAATTTAGAAAATTCAAAAAGTGCCTTGGTGAAAACCTGAAAACAGGCACCTTGGTAGCAAAAATTCAAAAACAATTTATAAAAAGTCCTGGAAAAAAGAGAAGAAAAAAATGAAAAAAATAAAAGAGAAAAAATTGTAATAAAATTCAAGTGGTGAAAACCTAGAAATGGGCGCTACTTGAGCCCTTTGCACCCCTGTTTCACAGTGTGTGTCCTCGACACTTAGCCTTTCTCCATCCTACCTTGTCCTTGTTGCCTTGGTTTGGAATTGGTCTTTTTCTTTGTCTAGGGGGCATAACTGTGTTAGCTTTGGTCTCTTGGATGTGTTAGTCTTTAGGACACCTCACAAATGGTGTTTTTCAACATCACCCTAACTTTATTTTTCAATACAACCCCTAACATCAAGTGTTTCTCAACACTTATCACTTTGGTCTTACCCAGTTTTGTCATGTGATCTTACCTACTTGCAAGAATTTGGTCCTTATCCTCAGAACTCAGTATCAATTATAACACACTTAAATTTTAAATGCAACACTAAATGCTTGAGCTATGTCATGATATTTTCTTTGTGTGCTGATTGTTATTGATTTTTGTTGAGTGTCCTTGTTTAATAAGTCTCTCCTTGATGCATAGCTAGAGGACTTGGGGCATAGGGCATATTTTTATTTGCTTCCTGTTTTATGCTTAACTATTTTTGCACAACCGTTCTACTAGTCATCCTGGCCTCTATGCCTTGGTGCAAGCATGGTTTTTCTATATTAAATTGGGTAAGCTAACATCACAGTCATCTCGACCTTTATGTCTTTGATTCTTATGTTAGAATATTTCCACATTCCAATATGATATAAATCACATTCATATCTTCATAGTTACACTTGTGACTAGTGATGATTGTGTGATTTTTTGATGTCCGTTAATAATGGCCCAATGATGAAAATAAGTTCCTTAACATTCTCTAATGAATGATGAACACAAAGTCCTATGTTACAATTTCTCTATTGCAAGTAAACCTTTGCATTTTCATATAGCTTTCATTGTTAGACCTCATGTTAGTTTGCATTTTTAGGCTACATTATGAGTTTGAGGGGGTTTTTCCTTCATCTTTCTTGTGAACTTTTAATCAACTGTGATCATGTTTCGATCTTCACTTCCATATCTTCTTTCGTGATTTCAATCAAAATTTTCTATCTTAAACAGTTTATTTTGGGGCATTTTCTTTCTTAAGGCAAATTCTCTTTCTTCTCTCCATTTCTTTCCATCTCTTCCAAACTTCTATCTTCTATTCACTTTCACGCCACTTCTTTTCTTCTATTTCAACCTTGGGGCATAATCTTTTGTGCTTGATGATATACCTTGGTTCTGTGATCTTTATATATTTCATCTTACATCAAGAAATTTATCTTTAGTTTGATTTGATCAAATTTATCAATTTATTGTTTCTCCTCTATCTTATTTTGATTTTGATCACAAGGGGGCAATACCTATCAAACTTCAATCCTTGATTCAGCTTTATCAATCCTATCAATTGTTCCACTTGGGGCAACCTTTCTTGAGATTCTTATCTCGGACATGTAAATTACTTATTTACAACGATGTTGACCTTGTATTTTTTTGCAATCAGCTCATCTTTGTTCTGATGTCAATTACTTATTTACAACAATGTTGATGTCTATGTTGTTTTGTGATCTCAAATTGATCTCACACTTCAACTACATTCTTTCACTACATGTGTTCCCAGAATGATTACACATTAGTCAAAGAGGGGAAAATGTATACACCCTAAAATGGTCACCTAGACTATGGGCCCCATTTATCATTTTATCAATTTTCTGAATCAATGCTTTGCAACATTTTCAATTTAAATCAATTTCCTTGATCAAATTGTAATTAATTCAATATTTCCTAAGGTTTGATCATTTTTATTTAATTAAAAGATTTAATCTCCCTTTTAATTAAATAAAATTTATCTTATTTAATTAAATTAAATTCCTCCCATTTAATTAAATAAAATTCTTCTAATTTATTTAATTAAAAGAAAACCCCTCTTTTAATTAAATAAATAAAAATCCCCACTTAAAGCTCTTCTTTTGATAGAAAGAAAATAAATTAAGTAAAAATCTATTTTTCTTCACATCTTTCTAAGTGGTGGGCTTTTTGCTTTAATGAGCACATGGATCAACCAAGATTTAATCTCCACTATTTCTCATTTATTTTTGCCTCTTAATCTCAACCGTTCACTTTTCTATATAAGAAAACCTCTCATTCTCATTTTCATATAGAATTTTTATGTATTGTTATGTTGTGGGTTTGGAGAGCAATTTTGGAGGAGGATTTGAGCACTCAAGCTTGGATCTTGTAACTTCTCTCTTCTTGTCTTCTTCTTCTTCTTGCATCCATGGCTATTCATATAGATTAGATTCATATTAGATTAAATTCATATTTCCTTTCATAAATAATCATGCATTGTTATCATTTAGAATAATTTCCTCTTATGCAATGCAATCATATAGAATAGTTATCATTTTAATGCATTGAATCTCTCATTTCATGGTGTACTTGCATGGGCACAACTAGGTCAATCTGAGGGCCTCCATTATAAACCTTTGCACTCCATGACTAGGGAGCTATGAGTCCATATTTGAGGCCTCATTCTTGAGCAACCTTGAATGGAATGACCCATAAAAGTGTTACACATTTTTAGCACACAAGTGCAAGGAAAAAAAAGCAATAAGGGACTCACCTTGAATAAAGAAGAGGCAAATGGACCTTCGGATCTGGTTTTAACTATCATAGAGGTGTTGGAATCCTATAAAACTCTAGATCTAGAATTCTAATGTTTGTAATTGCTTTCTATGAAAATCTCATACCCTGAGGATGAAGTTGACCGGGGTGACCTTTTCCGAAATGATGTTCCAAAATTTTGACCTAGTCCTTAGTGTATGTGATAAAACCTAACCTATTGGAAGCACGCTCAGACATGCAAATCTTAGAGATATATAATAAATAAACTACATTAAACATGTCTAAGAAGCATACTATGAAAATAACAAGAGATCCTATCACAACCTCCAATGAACCAAACAAGTGCACCCAAGCCTTGTTGATTTTCTCTTAGAGAATTGTGGGTGTGATCTCCTAACACAATATCATAATCCTACTAGATTGATGGATAAAAACTAGAATGCAAGCTAATGGATAATGAAGAGCTCAAGAACAAGTATGAAGAACTTGTCTCAAGCCATTCACCAAAATGGGGATGAAAATACAAGATTATACTAGCATGTTATGCAAGATCAAAATGAAGAACTAGATTCATTCACCATTATGCCTAAGATATGATTTCTAGATTATCTAAAAGCATGATCATGAAAAATCACTCTAAAATTTTAGCATTAAACTAGCATGATAACAATGCATAAAATGAGAGATGATTTGCTCTTGACAATGACCTCTATTTATAGATTTTTTGGAGGAGAGAGAAGAATTAGATGAGGTGGAGCTCATGTGGCATCCACATAGGTGCCATATGAGGGACACATAAGCCATGCAGGAGGCCCACTTTGCTCACACATGTGTGAGAAACTTTTGATGTGATGGGTCAAGGTGTACTTAAAGTACACATGTGAAGGATCTTGTAAGAGGTGTAAGAGTTTTGGTCGAATGAAACACTTTTAGAAAGTGTAAGAGGGTGTCATCATAGGTGTAAAATACCTTGTTGGCACCAAATAAGGATTATTTGGAAAAAGAAATTTTTTAGAAATTTGCTCACACGTGTGAGCAAATAATTAGGACTAATTTGTGTAGGAATCAAGAAATTATCCTAATTAACTTTAGTTAATTAGTGTATAGGTCTATTTGGTGAGAGTGATGTGAGATAGGGTAGGATCTAGGTTCAAAATAGCTTAATCTAATTTAAAATTTAGATTAATTATGGTTTAGTATAATTTAAGTCATGTGAAGGAATAAATAAATTAAAAATTTATTTAAAAGGGATTAATGGGGGTAATGTATATAAATAAGATTTAATACATTAAAGGGGATAGTATTTAAATTAAATTTAAATACTAAGGAAAGTGAATCGTATTTAATTAAATAAATAAAGGAATATAACAAATATAATTAATTAATTAATTAAAATCAATTATAATATTATGGGAATATTAATTAAATTAATATAAGGATAATTTTAGACGTCTACATTTTGCCCCTCTTTGATGCGGCATCAAAAGTGGCATCATGTCAAAAAAAAGAAAATAAGATGCCCCAGAAATGTCAGAAAAACCTAAGGCAGCGAGAGTGGAGTGTGCCCCCTCGAGAAAATAATAGGAAAAAAATATTTTTTTCTTGAAAAAGGCAGGAAAAGAGGGAAAGAAGACCAATTGCATGGCATGTCCAAAAGAAATAGAGGGAAAATGGGGAAGAGCGAGGGGAACTAAGAGAAGGACGGAAGAAACGGGTCCCAAGGGTCTATAAATAGTCCATCGGGGCACAAAAAGAGGTCACTTTCACTCACAAAGAGAAAAAAGATAGAAGAAAAGAAGAGCAATGGCAGTAGAGCAAGAGTGTGCACAGCTTGGGGTGCGCATTTGAATCCATCAGTGACCTGCAGACGCTAGACCACTGGTGAGTAGTCCAAGGCCTCCTTGTCATTTATGCATTTATGGTGCCATTAATGTGCTCCAAACCGGCCCATAGCACAGACAGTGATTGCCTGACCATCGTCTGCACAAATGGTGATCGACAGGTCATTGTCCTCATAGATGGTCAATCAGCGATCAACGTCTGCACAGACAGAGATCAGTTGATCGTTGTCTGCGAGGGAAGAGGGGGGGTTAAAAAGTGTAGTGGAGACGGTGGAGTTAGAACTCCACCGTCTGCACGACAAAGAGGCGGTGGCCTAAACTGTCATCTCCACAAATTGGCATCTGCAAAAATCTTCCGTCTACGAGGGTCAATCGCCATCTCCATCAATTAACCTGAAAATGGAAGAAAAAAGAGAAAAAAAGAAGGGGGAAAGGGTGTGGGAGCATTTTTTGATGCCCTGGATTAGGCTAGGGGAATTTTTTGATGCCCCAGAATGCTACCTAATATCTAACATGAGCTAGGTGGATGTAGGATACTATTACCTTCCAGGAGAGGGAATGCTTCATAGCGACCATTGTGTTGGAGCACAAGCTGGCTGTTGTGGAGTGGGGGATTGTTACACTGTGCAGGCTGGAGCATGTACACCACTGGCCTCATCTGAGAGCGCATAATATGCTTATATCTGCATTGATCGAGAGGTGGCATATCACCACCTCAAGCTTTCACTTTCTAACAAGGAAAGCCACAATCACCCTCTACAATGTGTGGAGGATCTACAGAGTGTTGATTCGAGGGCTGATACTCGAGTACTATTTTGAGGGCTCAGATTTGTGCATGGAAATGGCTTTTGGGAGGAGATATGCAGACCTTTCAACTTCATGATAGTGGATGTCTTGGGTAGGAGCGATGGCATTTCAACCGCAGTTATGGCGGGTGGTGCTATATCAAGCAGGATTGATTAGGGGACGCCTGGTGCCTGATCATGCAAGAAAGGGATTTCCTATAGGTTGGGCTCAAGTTTTGAGTAGTATGGTGGAGGATGGTGACCAGTACTACTGGGGGTACATGATTCTCGGGTAGCTATATTGTGATTTATATATGTGCACCTATTGTAAGGGTAGGGCACTAGGACCAGGTTGCACACTTCTACTTGTATGGGCATAGGAGCATATTGCAGTCATACTACCAATTAGGCTGCGGGAGACCAGAGTGGCTTATGAGTCATTCACATATAGGTAAAGGCCACCTATCAGCTATGAGGCCACAGACTTGGTTGGATACTGGCGGTGAAGGATAGATGAGATGGGAGATATTTAGTGGGTACCCTATGCAGGGTGCAAGGAATGGGGACACCAGATCCCACAGCAGGATGGGTACGCGAAGGATGAGTTTTATGACTCATATTATATGTATTTTTTTAGACATACTACTGGTTGATCAGAAGGATGACATATATGATATCCAGATACATGCCCTCTAGAGTATGGAGGTAGATGGGCTAGACACAGGAGGTCATTCCAGATTGCTTCCCACATCCATTGGTGACTCGAGAGGTCAGGAGTATATGGGGGATGGGAGTGGATCCATGGATAGCCCAAGAATCATGGATGGGTATGACTAAGGTTCCCTAGATACGGGCACAGGAGTCCTTATAGGGTGTTGGAGTTGTCCCAACATACGCACAATGGTGGGCAGCACACAGACCAGTTAGGTTAATAGTGCCAGGGATTATTTAGATAGATGAGAAGCCAGGAGAGGGAGGAGATGGAGGAGGGAAGGATAGAGATGATGATGATGATGAGGATGGAGGAGGGGCCGAGGGGAGGAGATTTTGGCCCAGGGTTGTGGCATAGAGGAGGCAAGGGCGGGTAGAGATACCTGCAGGGAGGCAGCCACCTATAGTCCTAGGTATACAGGTGCAGGATCAAGAATAGGGATAGGAGCATGGACAGGGGCCACCAAGGTAGGGACCACAAGTCAGGCATATAGCCCAGGATATATATGACATAGTGGTAGCAGAGTGAGATAGTCTTTGGACTAAGCTTGGTAGGGTACAAGGCTTGCTAGCGACATCTCAGACAACTAAGGTGAGCAAACTAGTAGAGATTTAGAGGCTACAGGTTTTAGTGGCTACTGCTCAAGTGACAGCTGGTAGTTTTCAGATAGAGTTGACCAGGGTTTAGGGAGAACTACCAGAAGAGACAGCTCAGGGGGATAGTGCTCAGAGAGCATTAGATCTATTACATGCGCAGGTGGACAGTGGAGAGTTCACTATGGCTAGACAGGAGGAGGGGGATTCAAAGGAGCTAGCAGCCATGTCAGCATAAATAGCAGCTCTGATAGCAAAGTGAGACTCTTTGCGGATCGAAGTAGAGATGTACAGAGCTGAGCGAGATATCACTCAGGTTACAGGTATAGTAGAAGGATTGGGGAAGGTGCTTGCAGATGCATTTGCAACATAGAGGGAGGCTGGTAGGAGAGGGCAAGAGACCTTATATTACATGACATTATATCACAGAGCCATGCTAGAGGCAGAGCGAGTGCCCCCTTATACAAAGAGGTCTATATCACATAGTTCAGGTTGGGCTTCATAGGGATTGGTGGGGTTACCCCCGCATTTAGGTAGTGGTGTAGGGCCATCACAGCCACCACCATGATTCTTCTCAGGCCATTTTGATACATATTTTTGTATGATTTATGTGATACATTATGTACAAAAGAAATTTTCTATGATATATATACATGGACTTTATGATATGATGCTATATGATGTGATGTTTATGCAGGATGAGATGAATGTATATAAGTATACTGACCTATTTGTGATGCAGGGATGGGATGCATATATGTATGTTAGATAGGATATGTAAATGTGTATAGATGGATATATTTTACATGTAATGATGCAATGTGATGGTAGATAAATGTAAATGCACATGTGATTCGTAAAATGAATAATACGTAAATGTGTAAAGAACCTAAAATGAATGATTTTAATAACTTAATAATCTGATTATAATAATGATTGTAATGGATAATGAATGAAATGGAACTATATGTGACTATAATGACTAATGAGTAATGAATGAAGTAACAATGCAACTTATAATGAATTAATGATTAATGAATGAACTTAATGAATAGTAAAAGTAACCTAATGAATGAATGCAATATGAGACATATGAGGACACTATTTTTGTGTGTATCAAATAGGTCTAATAAAATAACTGAGGTGACTGGATAGAGGGAATAAATAGAAACATTGCCAAGAGCAAAATCAAAGTACAATATGACCTAGCTAAAATGCAATCCTAACTATGATGATAGTGGGATTTATACCATGTTAATGTTGGAGAGCACACCCTAGTTTGATATTGCAAACTGAGTTATGCACCATGTGATAGAAAACACAAGTGACATGGTTCCTTTGCATGGACTAGACTCTCAGACAAATAGGTTGTTAGGAACAAGAATGCAAGATATCAAGTATGATGAGTCCTATGAATTTTACTCATGAAGAGACGCAATACATCCAAATCTATTTAGGGATTTGAGATGCATGAATCATGCCCCCAATGAGGCATACATAGTCATAACTAAATATCAAAACATAAATGCACTAACAATCTATGAAAAATAGTTCATGCCATAAATGACATGTATTCCACTATGTACTCATCATAACGAACCAAGATATAAAAGATCGAGGCTATCACAATAAGGCCATATTGAAACACAAGATGAAATAAAAAAAAGGCATCCTCACCAAGTGGTGATTCAGTCCAAAAGTTCTTTCCATGAATAGATTTGATGTGAGGATTGATAGAATAGCCAACACTGGAAGGATGCATCCTGATGGGCCATAGATTGATTGATAGAAATGGGAATTCACTGGCAATTGCTTGTGAATAGAATGATCATAGGAAAGTCAATCTGTCTACTGATTTGGTAGAAAGGTTTGCAGTCACTGTGTCTAGAACAAAGCTCAGTGTTGATATGGTAAGCTTAGTCATGTGGGAATAGAATTTTATTCTGAGAGTGGAAAATGGGCAAGGAACTACCTGCATAGATATGGGTAGTGAATTTATTATGGAAGGCGATGTAGGTTGTATGGAAACAATGGTGGAAATAGATGGTGGATCTGACTACACATGGTGCCTAAAATAGGTTTTCACCATGGTACTTATCCATTGTGCCACCAAAGTGGTTTTCAAAGATGGACGGGTTTATTTCTCTTTCTCTTTGATACTTTTTTCAAGCTTTGGTATTTTTTATGCTTTTTGGATTTTTTTGATTTTTTTTCTTTTGCTTTCTTTTTGAATGTTTTTTGGATTTTCTGCTTTTCTATTTTTTTGGATTTTGACAATTTTTAGTTGTACAACGGACTGCTGAAGGATCAAGCATAGAAGCGCTTGAGATGTAAAATATTTACAAGATAAAGATTCAGATCTCCCTCTGGTGACACAATCTGATAAGCACCAGACCCATACTTTGCTATGATGATGAAGGGACCCAACCAATAAGGTTCAAACTTTCCTTTCTTTTCACAGTTCTGGAGATTCTTCATATTGTGTTGCAGGACAAGATCACCAACCTCAAACTGACGAGGTTTAATCCTTTTTTTGAACTGAAGGTGAAGGAAATTTTGATACATGCGGAGGTGGTTGAGGGAAATAAGGCATCTCTCATCAAGGAGTTCTAGCTCTTGCAAGCGGGAAACTCTATATTATTCTTCAGACAACATATTCTTGAGAGAAATTCTGAGTGAAGGGAGCTCAATTTTGATGGGTAGAATAGCCTCAGTGCCATAAACAATGGCAAAGGGGGTGGCTTCAGTGGGGGTTTGAATGGAGGTATGGTAGGCCCAAAGGGTAGGATTGAGGTGAAGGTGCCAATCATGACCAGCTTCATCAACTATTTTCTTGAGGATTCTAAGGATGGTTTTATTCATAGCCTCTGCTTGACTGTTGCCTTGCTGAAAGTACTTGGAAGAGGTATGGTGGGTAATGTTGAATTTCCTACATAGCTCCATGACATCCTTGTTCTTGAAAGGTCCTCCATTATTAGTAACAATGTCCTAAGGAATGCCATAGAAATAGATAAGATAGTTCAAAATGAACTTCAAAATCTATTTTCCAGTGCTGTAGGTGAGAGGAACAACTTCAACCCACTTGGTAAAGTACTTAGTAGCAGCAAGGATGTATTTATGGCCATTGGAATAATTAGGGAGAATCTAGCCAATGAGGTTGAGACCCAGCGTGAAAAGGGCCAAGGGGTGATGGTGGGATAAAGGGATTGGGATGGGGTGTGTATCAAATCATCGTGCTACTAACAAGCCTCACACTTCTTCACATAGTGGTAAGCATCTTTTTCCATAGTAGGCCAGTAATATCTAATGCATAAAAACTTCTTGGCCAAAGTGATTCCACTAGAGTGAGCCCCAAAGATTCCTTGATGTACCTCCTCCAAAGACATTTGTGCTTTGTCAGAATTCAAACAACTTAAAATAGTTCCATCAAAATGCTTTCAAAAAGGGGTATCATCAAGGATTATGTATCGGGAAGTGTGGCGAATGAAGGTTTTACATTGATTGGGGGTTAAGGTAAGTGAGGTATGTCAATCGCATAGGTAGGAATATACTTCTTGGTACCATGGGGAATTAGGATCAGCAATTTCACACACCATTTCAGAATTTGGTTTATCACAGGAAGGAATCGTAATATTCTCAACAAGAAATTCATACCGTGTACTATGTTCTGGCATGGTGATCAGGGACCCAATAGTAGCCATGGTATCTACTGCTTTGTTGTTTGTGCAGGGGATCTATTGGAAGATCAATTTAGTGAAATGCATGTTGAGATCTTCAACTGTACGATGATAGGGAGGCAACTTGTCATCCTTTGTTTGATATTCATCCATAACCTATTTGATAACCAATTTTGAATCACCAAGCACCAACAAATTGAGAATCTTCCATTGTATGGCCTGACAGAGTCTAAGTACAAGGGCTTCTTATTATGCAATGTTGTTGGTACAAATAAATTATAATTTATAAGATTTAGGGTTGAGATCCCCTTTTGGTGTAACAAACAAGATTCCTGCCCTCGATCCTTTGTGAGTGAAGGATCCATCAAAATAATTTTCCATGGGGTACTTAGGGCAAGATTGAGGACTGATTCATCTGGAAAATCTATGATCAATGGATGTTTACCATCAACAGGTTCTTCAGCTAGCTATTCTACAATTACTTGTCCTTTGATAGCTTTGTGATCCACATAAATAATGTCAAATTCACTAAGGATCATAACCCATTTTTTTGTACGACCAGTAAGAGTAGCATGGGCCAGGAGAAAATTGAGTGGATCAATTTTGGCAACAAGATGAATCTTATGATTAATAATATAATTTCATAGTTTCTGTGTATAGAAAAAAATAGCCAAACATGCTTTCTCAACTAGGGAATAATTCAACTCATAACCAATAAGAGTCATGCTGAAGTAATAAATTTCTCGCTCTTTTCCAGTATCATATAATTGTGCCAGAAGGGCTCCCAACGTGACCTCTGTAGCAAATAGGTACAAAATCAAAGGATGACCAGCAACAGGTGGTACCAACACAGGTGGATTATCTTGATAGTCTTTTAGTTTCTCAAATGCATTTTGAAATAAGCAATCCCATTGAAATTTGAATTTCTTGCGCAAGAGATGAGAGAACAGATGCACCTTATCTGCCAGTTGTGACATGAATATTTTGATTGATTGTAGTTTTTGTTGTAAAATACACACTTGTTTCAATGTTTTGGGTGGTGGCATCTTGAGGATTACTTTCACTTTCTTTGGATCCACTTCTATTCTCCACTGTGACACAATGTATCCTAGAAGTTTACCAGATAGCACTCCAAAGACACATTTCTTGGGATTTAGCCATAAATTATACTTCTCCAATCACTCAAAAATGGTAGTAAGGATAGGAATGTGTGATTAATGTGTCTTGGACTTTCCCAAAAGATCATCTACATAGTCTTCCATAATGACATGCAAAAGATCATGAAAGATAGTAGTCATTGCTCTCTAATATGTAGCGTCGGAATTCTTAAGGCCAAAGGGCATCACCTAATAACAGAAGGTACCCCAAGTTGTTGTGAATGCCATTTTATGTTGATCTTTTGGTGCTATCCTAATCTAATTGTAATTGGAGAAGCCATTCATGAGGGACAACATCTCATGTCCAATAGTCAAATCCACTATAATGTCAATATTTGGGAGTGGAAAATCATCCTTAGGACATGCAAGGTTGAGGTCTCTAAATTTGATGGAAATGTGAATGCCTCCAGTAGGCTTTCCTACTAGTACAATATTGGAGACCCATTCAGGATAGTCTATTGGTCTGATTACATCAGCATCCAACATTTTCTAAAGCTCTACATTGACTACCAGTGTGACTTGTGGATGCATCTTGTGGAGTTTTTATTTAACAGGTTTCACACTAGGATCCACAGCAAGATGGTGCATGAGAATATTTGTATAGAGCCCAAGTATATCCTTGTAAGTCTAGGAAAAATTGATTTTATGTTTATGAAGGAATTCTATCATGTCTTTCTTTTCTCGATCACTAAGAGAAACTGCAATATAAGTGATGTGTGGATCTTCTTTCGTGCCCAGATTGATCAGAATAGTGTCTTTGATGATCATAGAGGACACTTCTGGTTCTGATGATATGAATGGAAAGTTAGCTTATCCCTCCTCTAGCACCTCAAAAAGGTTTTCACTAGAGGACGCATCCTTTATTTTACCTTTTTCTTCATCCGAAGGTGCCTGTGAGAGGTTTTCACCAGGGGATGTTTCTGTTTTTTCATTTTTTTTATTTTTATCTTTATTATCATTTTTGTGACTAAGAGAATTGACCTAGCTACTAAACTAGGTTTTCTCACTATAGTGGATCTGATGTTTGTATTCTCGAAGATTCTTAAGTCCAAAGAGGGCTAAAACTGCCTCATCTAAATCACAAATGTCCAAAGCTGGTGGTGAATCTTGTTGATCCCAGTCAATTAGTTCAGGGTTTTTGAGGGGAAGATGAGGGGATGAAAGGTTGGCTTGGGTGATAGTGAAGACATGGTTATTTTCATCGAGGTCATCTTCAACATAGTGGAAAGGAATTTTGAAGAACTCTTCTTCAGTTTCTGAATCTGAGGCAGCTAAACAATAATCCTTAGCGAAGTTAGTCTTAGTTTCTATGGAACCCATCCATGTCCTTTAGGACAGTCATTGGTTGTTATGATTTTCTTCTTACCAGTTTCATTAGCTCCAAGGCCAGTACCATGATATCCCATGCTTTCAATAATGGGAGTAACCTTGGGATACTTTCCTTTGGGGAAAGTTACAGGTCTTTTTTCTTCATCATTGTAGAGCCAATCAAGGACATTGTATTCTATGTGTTCATTTGATAAGGACCCCCAATGTTCAAAAGTGGTTTTTTTTCAACACATGAGCACTTCTTCTTTAGAGGGGGGTAATGGTGATGGTCTTCCATAAGAATTTGGAGACAAAGGGAGTTTCCCAATGCATAGAGCACTTTCAAATTTATATTCTCCCATGCGTTGATCTGTAAAGGTGGTTTTTGTTTCAGATGTAGAAGCCTTGTCTTCAGTAACCTTTTCCTTTCCTTTGGAATTATCAACTGGTATTTCTGATGTTTTTTATGGAACTGAGGGAGTGTTTGAAATAGGGATTTCTTAATTAGAATATCGGCCAAACTCATTCAATGGATAGTAGTTAGATTTTTTTCCTTCCAGTCTCTTGCAGTATTGAAAGGGCTCAAGATCTCTAGGAATTGTGATTCCTCTACCATGATGTGGGAACTTGAGACATTTATGATAAGTAGAGGGTACACCTTTGATAGTGTGTATCCAGCGTCATCCCAGCAAGATATTATAAGGTAGATCTAGATCTAGCACATGGCAAGTAGTTTCAATCAGGGTTGGGCCCACTTGTAAGGGTAGCATGATCAAACCCTTGCTTTCTCATTCTTTATCATCATAGGATTTTATTGTTATTCACTTGTCTATATCCAGGAGGTCCTTAGAAAGACTGATGTTATGAATCATCTTTAAGGTGCACAAATTCAGGCCAGATCCACCATCTATAAGGACTCATTTTATTTTTGTGGGTTGGATTTTGCCTTCTATATGGAGGGACTTATTATGATGAAGGTCAGGACCTCAAAATTCCTCATTGGTAAAAAAAAGATGCTCTTGTGCAGCTACGTTCCCAATCATAGCTTGGAATTGTGATGCAGGAGCATCCTGGGTGTAAGGGCAATCTTGCATCACCCAAAAATATTTTTGTTTTCTTTTCAATAAGGGCTACCTTGTGCAGAGCTGCTATTTATGGAAACTTGCTATTTTTAGTAAG
>MU224942.1:357589-369726 GCA_018584345.1 Thuja plicata
TCTGAAAGTTGTAATTCCACATTTGTGGAGATAATAAGAAGCCCATTTTCTATTCTTGCAAATTGTTGTTGTTTCTCTGTTTCTGTTATGAGTTTGTGGCATTAAGGGGAGCACCCTTCATCAAATTGTGCGGCATTGATATTCTCAGGGACTCAAGATTCATTTACAGCATCTTCAAGGATTTTTTTTATGGATTGGCGTGTTTAGGAGCTCTAGAATGGATATATGTTCAAGCGTCTTTCCTAAATAAGACAATAGGTCATAGCGTGAGGTAGGCCGAGAAGTGGTAGATGGTGCAGCTGGTGGATTTGCAAATGTGGAAGGTTTATCAGCAGCTTGGATAGTGAATTTGGGTCTCTGTGTGGTAGCATTACAATCAGTAGCTTTGGGGATTATGGTGTTAACATGTGTGTCAGATTCTTCAATGCAGCCACAGAGAGCGTCAAACCCATAGATGTCATTTTCTTCTAGACTCCCACATGTTTGATCATGCCCTGTGATATTATTCGTAGACTAATCATATGGGATTGTGTTTGATGCATTGTTTTGATTGTGAGGTGGGAAGGGCTGATTGTAGACTTTAAGTTTTGCATTTGATGAGGATACATTCTAACCTTCAACTTCAATTTTTCCATCCTCAATGAGATCTTGCACAAAGTGTCTAAGCTTCATGCATTTCTTGGTATCATGTCCTTTGATGTGATGATAATCACAATATTCATTATCTTGATACCAAATAGGCTTGGGTTGATTCTCATCGAAAGGGTGAGTATTTGGATAGATTATCATCCCTTGATCTGCAAGTTGTTTAAAGATCATGTTTAGAGGTTCTGCCAATGTTGTGAATTGTTGTCATTGCCGATTATCATTGTTGTTGTTGTTGTTGTTGTAATTGTTGCGAGGAAAAAATTATGATTGATTGTGTGGTTGTTGTTGATTATTGTTCTGATTGTTGTTTTGATTCTGATTGTTCTCATTTTGATTGTTTTGATTATAATTCTGGTTTTGACTGTTGTTGTAATTTTGATTTTGATTATGATTGTTATTGCGATTGTCTTGATTATTATTGTTGGATGCTTGAATAATTTGAACATGCTTGGCATCAGTCACTCCATCATTGACAACTCCTTTGTTTTTACTCCAGAATTTTGGTTTATCATTGTTGGAAGGAGTATAATATTTGATGCTACCTCTTTGCAAAAGGCCATCTTCAATGTCTTTTCCTTTCTTGACAAGGGATTCAAAGGTGTCAGGTGAGGCCATTTTCATTTGGAAAGAAATCTCAGAGATCAAATTCTTTGTGAAGATTTCAATTAAGTGACTATCAGGTATTTTCCATGGCATGCAATTTGCAATATGTTGCCATCATTGTAAGAAACTAGCAAAGGTTTCTCCATTCTTTTGTTTAGTATTGCACAAATTGTTGAGTATTGCTTGATGCTCAATGTTATATGAATATTGTCCAACAAAATCCTCTGCGAGATCAAAGAAAGTAGAGATTGACCCATAAGGAAGGGCCATGAACCATTCCAAAGTTGCACCTCCAAGACTCCTAGTGAAGAGTCTTTTTAGGTAATTCTCATTATGTGCAACTTCTTGACATGTAATGTAAAACTCTTTGAGATGTTGTAGAGGACATGTTTCACCTTTGTATTTCTCAAATTTAGGCATCTCAAATTTTGGTGGGAATGGTTGCATTGTGATAGACTTGTCAAATGGATAGGGAAAAATCTCTTCATGAGAAAACTCTTTTTTGCCCCCATTTTGTAAACCCTGTACAATGCTTTTGAGTTTATTAAATTATTGGGCAAAATCTGGAGTATTATGTGGAATAGATGGTGGAACATAAGCTCCGCCTCCCCCAAATTGTGTAGTTAAAAATCCCGTGGAGGTCATACCAATAGTAGGAGGAGGTATGTATTTGTAAGCTCTAGATATGTTAGCTGCAGATGTTTTCATACCTGTTGTTTGAAACAAAGATGATGTAGGCAAAGGCATGGAAATATGCCCTATGTTGTTGGCATTAGCACTTGCTCCTTGAGTTGTCATCGCGTGAGTGCTATTGTGTGCAGTATTGTTTGGAAAAGTGCTTAGGATTTGTTGAATTTTTTCTTGTGTCAATTGGGGTGTTCATGTTGTTGTTGATACAAGTGCAAATGTAGGTATTGATGTGGAAGGTTCACTAATAGGTCCTTTACTGGTGACACGTGATGATGTAGCATTTGAGGTAGAAGTCATGGCTGCAGTAGCGGCAGCGGCAGATTTGGTGACATTTCAGGTAAGGAGTGTATCATCAAAGTCAGTGGGTACTATGACACCATTTAGAATAAGATTTAGGAATATTTCACCACTACTTTGCATAATGGCTTTCTCAACCATTTCTATGTTGTATGGATTGCTAAGGAAGTCATTCACTTGGGTAGGTCTGTCTTCTTGTTCTAGTAACTCAATTTCTTTGGGAACTTCCTCAGCTTGTACTTTAGTGCCTTGAAAGTATTGACTGGAAAAAGGATTCTCTTCATAGGTAGTGGTGTTGAGTGTTGCACACCTCATGTTTCTAGCTTGGGATCGAGTGACTACCATACAATGGTGGATTTAGAAAAACACAAGATAAGAAGGTGTAAGATTGAAATGAAATGGAGAAAAGATCTTGATTCTGGATTTGATTTGATTTGATTGAATTGGATTGAATTGATTGATGATTGATTGATTGATTGATTAAGGATTGATTTATTGATTTAAAGGCTTTTGAAACAAAACCTAAGCATGAAAAAACCTTGTGATGATACAAACACAAAAGGATTTTAAGTGATACATGTTCTACTTGAGGATGGACTTGTGATCTCAAGCAAAACAAGACATGACTAAAGGATTTAAATTACTTGAGATGGACTGATGGTCTACAAGTGTTGTTGTGTTTGTTTGAAGATGAAGGTTTGTAATACTTTGATTAAGGTTTTTCAACCTAAAAGGATTGATTTGATTTGATTGTGAAGAGATTTGATCTAATGCTCCAAGAGAAGGAATGATGTTGGATGAAGATGGAAGAATGGAAGAATTGATCTTAAAAATAAGAAGTTTGTCTAGTCATATTTCTCAATGGTGACAAAGGCATGATTGATAGGGTACTTGGCCATGAAATTGTAGATTTTGTTGTTGTACATGATCTTATCAATCTTCTCACAATGCTCAATTTCTTGCTTGATTGATGTGGAAATGTGTTGGTATTCTTTAGATTTGTGAGTGGTTTCTTTCTGTTCTCTATAGACTAGAGGTGTTGGAAGCTTAACCTTCTTGTGTTTCTTGGAACTGGTCATGTCATATGAAAAAATCTAGTTTTGAATGAATAACTAAATGATTTAGGACAAATGGTTTCAGGGTCCTACAAAAGACCAAATTTGAAATATTTCGGCAGATTTTGGAGCTCACTATTTTTAGGCAGAGACAGAAGTCTTAGACATACCCGGTGATATGTGCAGACGGTGATCTACAAAGATAATGATCTGCACAGATGGCGACTCTAGACCGGAGATGGTAGACTATTGTCAAGGCAGTATGTTGAAATTTTAGACAGATTTTGGACTTCAGTTTGATTTTGGATAAATTTGTTTGATGGCAAGAACCAATTTCAGCACACTCAAACCATAAAGATAACCAACATGTGTTTTAAAACAATCCAACAAGGGAAAAAGCAACCTTGAGGGATACAAACAAATGTGACTTTGGAGAACTTTGATACAATTGCAATATTTCATTGGTGTATGTTCAAGTGACTCTTTAAAGCCACATATGGTTTTACTTGGTTTATCACAATGAAGATAGTACAAATAGTAGCTACCTTAGGGAATTGGCTTCACATGAAATATTATAGGCCCATTTCTTGGTAGTCCTTCAGCTCACATAGCAGTGTCACCCTCGGAAGGGCGCCCATATTTTTGTCTTTTGCCAGGTATTGTTTCCATGCTACAAAGATCTTTTTCGTAACACAATACTCAGACACGTATGATGTGAATCTTGGGGGGAGAATATTTCCTCCTCTTGCACTATAATAAGTCACCATTTGGAGGTAAATTAGGTAGGCTACTATTTTACAGTTTCTAATAAGGTTCATGGCATCCTCGCAATCAGTTTATACGGTGTAAGAAACTTAAGTCTCTAGTTCAATCATGTCAATATGTTAAGGATATTCACTTAGTATGGACTACCATTGAACATGACCCACCCAAGATTGAAGAGTGGACCTTTGGGTCACACCTTATTTCTATACCATCCAAAGGGATTACCAATTTGAGGTCTTCCTTTAAAGGGGAAGCACACCCTCTAGACAGACCTCTCTAGAAGCTTGATTAAGCTAAGCTTTATCTTCACCCAAGTTCCATGAAGGTGAGGGGAGAGGATACGAGTATATTTTAATCATAGCATCACATATTTTAAGGGATCTATCTAATAAAAAAATAGCTCATAAAAAGTGTTAAAAAACACTTCTTCAAATACATCAAAAATAGTTCATTTCAAAATTAAACGTAATTAAAGCAACTAAGTGTTTTCTATCTAAGCAAAAGACACAATAGTATGGTTAAACATGCAAGTTCAATTCATTTCCCACACAGCAATGAGGAAAGCATATAAAAAGGTGTGTTGATTTGCCTTAAGTCATTCAAGATTTGTGAAGTTCATTCCTTTATTCATTCAAGATTGGATGGGGTTCATTTATTTTAAGCAACATACATTCAAAGACAAATGATTAAACATACAAGTTCATTCCCAAAAATTTGTTAAAACTCAAGGAAACATGCATGAAACTGTTAGTAGTTTTTTTTTATCCTTCAACTATGAAACGTTGCAAAAGATGACAAACTATAGGAAAACTGTGCAGCCGACAGTCCGCACAGATGGTGATCTGTGTGGACGGGGATTTACCTGCACAGATGGCCAAATATAAACAGTCAGATTCTATTATAAAAAATACTTAATACACATAAATGTGAGATTTTTCATCAATTTAGACATCTAACTCTTAAAAAGCATCACTCTGTTAGAAATCTGAGAGTTAAAAAGCTTAAAATCTGATGAAAATAGTTTTAAATGATGTTACTCTAAGTTTGTTTTAAAACAAGCAGAGACGACAGTCTGTGTGTGCAGACGGTGAAGTATCACAGATGGTGGCCTGTGCAGATGACATTCTAGAAATGCAGATGACAGAATCAGAATGCAGACGGCTCTACATAAAAAGTTTCTATAACTATGAAAAACATAAGAAAATTGTTATAAAATAGGGACGTGGGTCCCATCGGGCGTGCCAAAATGTATGTGATAAAACCTAACCTATTGGGAGCATACTTAGACATGCAAACATTAGAGATATATAATCAATAAACTACATTAAACATGTCTAAAAAACATACTATGAAAACAACAAGAGATCTCATCACAACCTCCGATGAGTCAAACATGTGCACCCAAGCCTTGTTGATTTTCTCTTAGAGAATTGTGGGTGTGCTCTCCCAACACAATATCATAATCTCACTATATTGATGGATGAAAAATAGAATGCAAGCTAATGGATAATGAAGAGCTCAAGAACAAGTATGAAGAACTTGGCTAAAGCCATTTGCCAAAATGGGGATGAAAATACAAGATTACACTAACATGTTATGCAAGATCAAAATGAAGAACTAGATTCATTCACCATTATGCCTAAGATGTGATTTCTAGATTATCTAAGAGCATGATCATGAAAAATCACTCTAAAACTCTAGCACTAAACTAGCATGATAAAAAATGCATAAAATGAGAGATGATTTGCTCTTGACAATGGCCTCTATTTATAAATTTTTTTGAGGAGAGAGAGGGCTTGGATGAGGTGGAGCTCATGTGGCATCCACATAGGTGCCACATGAGGGACACATAAACCATGCAAGAGGCCCACTTTGCTCACACATGTGTGAGCAACTTTTGATGTGATGGGTCAAGGTGTACTTAAAGTACACATGTGAAGGATCTTGTAAGAGGTGTAAGAGTTTTGGTCCAATGAAACACTTTTAGAAAGTGTAAGAGGGTGTCATCATAGGTGTAAGAAACCTTGTTGGCACCAAATAAAGATTATTTAAAAAATACAATTTTTGAAAATTTGCTCACACATGTGTGAACAAATAATTATGACTAGTTTGTGTAGGAATCAAGAAATTATCCTAATTAACCTTAGTTAATTAGTGAATAGGTCTATTTGGTGAGAATGATGTGAGGTAGGGTAGGATCTAGGTTCAAATTAGCTTAATCTAATTTAAAATTTAGATTAATTATGGTTTAGTAGAATTTAAGTCATGTGGAGGAATAAATAAATTAAAAATTTATTTAAATGAGATTAATGGGGGGTAATGTATATAAATAAGATTCAATACATTAAAAGGGATAGTATTTAAATTAAATTTAAATACTAAGAAAAGTGAATCATATTTAATTAAATAAATAGAAGAATATAACAAATATAATTAATTAATTAAAATCAATTATAATGCTATGGGAATATTAATCAAATTAATATAAGGATGATTTTAGACGTCTACACTTACAACTCCAAATCTGATGAAATTTGCAAAGTACATGTGACTCTAACTGATATTCCCAAATCTAAATCTAAAACTCCATTACATGTCCCTACACACAGAGAAAAATGGGAAAAGGTTGTCAAAAGGGGTTTGCCTTGGTCAAAACCCTATATAGGAATCAACCTTAAAATGACAGAGATTTCATAAAGGAAATTAAATGTAAACAAGATAAATGTCAGTAGTCACCTTGCATGTAAAACCCTTATGGATGGATATTGAGATCCGTCAAACCCATAGAGATTCTTGCATGTGTATGCTTGTGTCATGCCCAAAAGTTGGGCAAAAACACATAATCAAATTTATTTTTAAAAAATGTACTAAAAAGGGTAACAAAACTATCACAAGGGTAACATGTCCATGCAAAATGGTGCAAGGGGATAAATGAAATATGAAAAGTTACAAGGAGAGGAATAGCTTTCAGAGCTATCCTAAAGGATGCCTAAAGCTCCTTCAAAACTGAAATCTGTCTCTAAGGGTAGAGAGTGGGTGAACACTCAACTCATCATAAATCCTTCCCTAAATAGGCAAGCCTCCAACATGAACAAGGCTTAACCCAAGGGTGAGGTAACTCTAACCAATCCTAAACTAATCCACCTCCTAACTCTCCAAAGGTGAAGTCAAATGAAACTTGGGTAGAAGAGAGAGTGAGGTTAACCAAAGTCACACTCCTCTTCCAAATTCGCTCAAAACTGAAAATGACACTTAAAGAGAGTAATAAATGAGTTTAGAGGCTCATTAATGATAGAAAATGACCCATAACCCATAGGGTACCAATTTGGGTGACTAAAACTGACCTCGGTTACCCCCTAGGAGCCCAAAAGACACTCTAAAACTCACCCTAAAGTTAACCTACGAATTTCTAAGTCAAAGAAATTCTAGAAACTTCTAACCCTAGGGTAAGCTTGGGTACTACTCCTAGATGACCTTATTTAACCCTTGACTAACCTTGGTTTCCCTTTTACTAGCCATGTCAATAATTAAATTACAACAATTGCCAAACTTGGCACATCAATTTAAAACAAATGACATGACTCAATAACATGAACATTTACTAATTTAATAACACACATGCAAACCATGTTTATGAAATAAACACATAACAATAAGGTCCATGTCTCTTTATATAGACAAGACCTTGGAAAGCACGGGTATTTACATAGGTTCCAGTACTGGGTCCCCGATATAGATCCATAGTCAACTTTTCCTGCACACTCAATGCACACATCAATAGATCAAAAATGACATGATATGAAACATAAAAAGACATCGATGATATACATGGATATAAACCATAATTGCATTAGAACTGAAATAACCTAGCATCGATTTTCTAAACCAAATTCATCATATAACATTCATACATTTAAATCCATATAAGACATTAACGTAAGATGAAACTGAATCAGAACATAAAGCATCTCAAAAGTACCCTGATTACAAAATTAGGTGCTGAATATATAACATAGGATTCCACCGATACTCAAATGTATAAAAAGGCTCTGATAGTGAAAGTATGTTAAAGAATAAATTACTAAAAGCATGAGAATAAAATAGTAAAACTATAACAATCTAATGTAGGTCTCACATCCACCCCCTCTAGGCATGAACTTCCTCCTGGAGTTCATTAAAGAGGTGAGGGTACTATGATCTCATCTATGTTGTGTCCTCCCAAGAGGCTATAACCTCTTCATAGCAATCCCACTGAACCCTAACCTAGTCCAGCTCTCTGCCTCAAAGGCCCAAAGTCCGTCGAGCCAATATACGAATTGGCTGTAATGCCAATTATCCATCCGACTCCACCTACAAGTTATCCCAATCTATCACATGAGACTTATCATATATATACTTCCTTAGAACTAAAACATGAAACACATCATGGATGTGTGATAGGCTAGGTGGCAATGCTAAATGGTAAGAAACTAGTCCTATCCTCTCGAGGATCTCTAAAGGTCCAAAAAAATGGGGTGCTAGCTTAGAGACCTTTCCAAAATGGATTGGAATCTTATGTGGTTGCACTTTCAAGAAGACTCTGTCTCCAACTAGATAGGCTCAATCAATCCTCTTCACATCTGCATACTTCTTTTTCCTATATTGAGCTTCCTCAATTCGCTGCCTAATCAAAGTCACCTGCTGCTCCATATCTCTGACTAGCTCAAGACCAATGGAAACTCTATCCTCGATCCTATCCCAACTAAGTGGGGTCCTGCATGGTCTACCATAAAGATCCTGGTAGGGAGGCATACCCAAGGAAGTCTGGTGCCCATTGTTATATGCAAACTCCCCTAGGTGTAGGTATTCTTCCCACTGGGTCTGATGGTCCATGACATACATGCGAAGCATGTCCTCTAACACTTTATTGACCCTTTTGGTCTATCCATCTGTCTCAGGATGATAATTTGTACTAAAGTTGAGTCTAGTACCCATAGCTACCTGAAGTTCTCTCCAAAAGGATGAAGTGAAGAGATAATCTCTATCTGAGATGATCTTATGAGGTATGCCATGAAGTCTAACTATATCTCACAAGAACACTTGTGCCACTGCTGGTGTGGTAAAGGTAGTACACATAGGTAAAAAGTGAGCCACCTTAGTCAACTTGTCGACTGTCACCATGATGGCATCATGATGAAGAGAAGACATAGGAAGACCTACTATGAAATCCATAGATATGGTGTCCCATTTCCACACTGGTACCTCATGAGGCTAAAGGAGACCACCTGGATGATAGTGTTCTGCCTTCACCCTCTGGCACTATAAGCATCTAGCTACCATCTCTGCAATCTACAACCTCATGCCTGGCCAATGATATAGTTGCCTCAAGTCGGCATGCATCTTCTTAACTCTAGGATGCACTGCATAAGGGGCCCTATGAGCCTCAAGCATCACAAACTCATGCAATCCTCCAAAAGAAGGTATATAGATACGTCCTCTATGACACAATATCCCATCAGGCTCCAAGGCATACTCTGAAAACTTTCCCTCGAGGGGCCTCTGAGATCGAACCAACTCACAAACCTCTACATATAGCTCATCCTTTTGCAAGTGATGAAGGATGTGATCTCTCAAATCCATGCCAATAGACATAGAAGAAAGCTCATGTTGTCTCCTACTCAAGGCATCTACAACCACGTTCTCTTTCCCTTTGCTATAATGGACATCAAAATCATATTCACATAAGAACTCCATCCATCTCCTCTACCTAGAATTTAGGTTTGGCTGAGTGAAGATGTACTGAAGACTCTGATGGTCTGAATGAAGTTCAAAATAATGTCCTGGGAGAAAATGTCACCATCTGACTAAAGCATGCACCACTACTATGAGCTCTATGTCATGGGTAGGGTAGTTGAGCTCGTGAGTTTTTTAGTTTCCTAGAATCGTAGGCTATAGCTTGCCCACCTTGCATAAGGACTACTCCCAAACCATCTAAGAAAGTGTTTGTGCATACCATAAAGTCTGCTGAAGGCTCTGGAACAACTAGAATGGGTGCACTGGTAAGTGCCCTCTTGAGCTCCTGAAAAGCCTTATCTCACTTCTCAGTCCACTCAAACTTCTTTCCCTTTCACTGAAGAGAGGTAATGGGGTGTGCTACCTGAGCGAAACCATTAACAAACCATCTGTAGTAACTGGCTAAACCCATGAAACTTCTAACTTTGGTCACAGTGGTAGGTGCTAGCCAATCCATGATGGCATCAATCTTCGATGGGTTTACTGAGATCCCATCACTTGAAATAACATGGCCAAGGTATTTGACCTCTGCTCTAAAGAAAGCACACTTCACCAAGCTACCATACAACTGATTGTCTCTAAGACACTGCAAAACTTGCCTCAAGTGTTCCTCATTCTCTTTCTCATCCTTAGAATATATCAAGATGTCATTGAGAAACACAACTACAAACTTGTTAAGGAATGTTCAAAATACTCTGTTCATAAGACTCATGAACACAACTAGAGCATTTGTAAGGCCAAATGGAACCATAGTGAATTCATAGTGGCCATATCTAGTGAAGAATGCAGTCTTGTGAATATCACTATCCACGATCCTCAACTGATGGTAACCCGATTTGAGGTCTATCTTAGAAAAGACACGGGCACCCTGCAACTGATTGAACAAGTCATCGATCCTAGGTAGTGGATATCGATTCTTGATGGTCACCTTTTTCAACTGTCTATAATCCATGCACAACCTAAGAGAGCCATCTTTCTTCTTCACAAAGATAACTGGTGCACCCCAAGGAGAAACACTAGGATGAATGTGTCCTTTCTCTAACAGTTCCTCAAGTTGTATCTTGAGCTCATTAAGCTCATTAGTGGTCATCCTATAAGGTGCTCTGGAAACTAGATCTGCTCCTAGTATGAGATCAATGTGAAAGTCTACTGCCCTATGAGGAGGCATACCAGGTAGCTCTGACAGAAACACATCTGCAAACTCTTGAAGAATGGGGAAGTCATCACACTAGTAAATTTGACCTCAAATTTTGACGACAATTGGTCAAAAATTCGACAGTAATTGGTCAAATTTATGACCAAAACTTTCGTCGGTCTTTTTTGGTCAAAATTTTGACGTATTTATAATTCGTCAAAATTTCAACCAATAAAAAGGTCGAAATTTTGACTATATCCCAAGCTTAAAACCACTGTCATTTTTTAGTGCATTGGTCAAAATTTTGACCAACACTTCCACCAACGATTGGGCAAAATTTCAACCAATGCACTAAAAAAATGACGAGAATGCCATGCTTTCCACCAAACCAATGTTCAAAATTTTGACCATTGGATTGGTCGAAAGCATGGCATTCTCGTCATTTTGTTAGTATATTGGTCGAAATTTTGACCAATCGTTGGTGGAAATTGGTTCTAGCGTTGGTCGAAATTTCGACCAATAGTTAATTTTTTTTTAAAAAAAAATTAACATTAGGATCATAAATCATAACTTTGGATCATAAATCAAAAATTCCAACATTTCCGGGATGGGGATGGCTAAAAAAAACCAGAGATGAGTCCCCAGGTAACGTAGGATCAAACATATTACAGCCACCCAGCCAGGAACAATATCTTTTATTTAAAGAGTATCAAATTTCTTGCAGGAATTAATATTTGTTAATATATTATGTTAATAATATTAAAAATATATCGCACTAGTCCAAATGTGGGCAATGTTGAACCAAGTATACACATTAGTATTCATTAGGGCAAATTAGAATCCAAATTCTTTCTGAAATCCTCTCAAAGCTTGGTCAACCACCACTAAGGGGGACAAATAATAACAAATAAGGTTTAGTTGTTAAGAGCCCAACTGGCTAACCCATCCATTACTCTACTGTGTTCTCTAGGAACATGGCAGAATTGAGCCTCCTGGAACTTGTCTTGCAAGCTTTGAACCTTTCCCAATTTTCTTGTTGCTTGTCATTTTTTGCTATGGAATTTTTCCCAACTTACAATGCTAAAAAAGAGCTTCTAAGAAGGGATAGGAATGCACCATTAACCCAAGATAACTGGTCGTGTTGGTCAAGATGGTTTCAAATGGCCATCACT
>MU224942.1:373265-391824 GCA_018584345.1 Thuja plicata
ACCCCTAACCCATAGGGTACCAAGTTGGGTGACTAAAACTGACCCCGGTTACCCCCTAGGAGCCCAAAAGACCCTCTAAAACTCACCCTGAAGTTAACCTACGGATTTCTAAGTCAAAGGAATTATAGAAACTTCTAACCCTAGGGTAAGCTTGGGTACTACTCCTAGATGACCTTAGTTAACCCTTGACTAACCTTGGTTTCCCTTTTACTAGCCATGTCAATAATTAAATTACAACAATTGCCAAACTTGGCACATTAATTTAAAACAAATGACATGACTCAATAACATGAACATTTACTAATTTAATAACACACATGCAAACCAAATTTATGAAATAAACACATAAAAATGAGGTCCATGTCTCTTTATATAGACAAGACCTTGGAAAGAATGGGTATTTACATAGGTTCTAGTACTGGGTCCCCAATATAGATCCATGGTCAACTTTTCCTGCACACTCAATGCACACATCAGTAGATCTAAAATGACATGATATGAAACATAACAAGACATCAATGATATACATACATATAAACCATAATTTCATTAGAACTAAAATAACCTGGCATTGGTTTCCTAAACCAAATTCATCATATAACATTCATACATTTAAATCCATATAAGACATCAACGTAAGTTGAAACTGAATCATAACATAAAGCATCTCAAAAGTACCCTGATTACAAAATTAGGTGCTGAATATATAACATAGGATTCCACCGATCCTCAAATGTATAAAAATTCTCTGATAGTCAAAGTATGTTAAAGCATAAATTACTGAAAGCATGAGAACAAAATATTAAAACTATAACAGTCTAATGTAGGTCTCAGCTTGAGATGTAGGATCATGGATACCTTCACAAATGCATGGATCTACACTTGCCAATCCTAGATCTTGAATGAATATATACTTGATAACCTCAATGGAGAAGGAGAGGGAAGAAGAATGGATGTATGGATCTTCTTGTTTACTTGTGAATTATTCTACTTGGCCATCATGGGAGAGAAACTTTCATCAATGAGAGAAGATTGTCTTTTCTTGAATGGATCTTGAAGAAATGGAGACTTGGAGATCTTGAATTGGATGTTTGGATTCAAATCTTGAATCCAAATGCTCAAAATGCTTGATTTCACTTGCTCTTGAAAATCACCAATAGCTTGCATGTAATATGGATATGATTATATGGATCTCAAAATGAGAGGCTTTGATGTCCTTTTATACTCATTTCAGGATTAAATATTGCATAGGCCGGCCCCAATCAAAGGTCTAGGAGAAACAACCCCGCATCAGGCCCAAAGTCCACTTAAGCACAATGCTCTAGAAAAAGCAAAACTTGGATGGCCTTGTCCAGGCATTGTTTTTCTCAAAGCCTGCTTAGGCCTAGGGAAGTGTGATAAGTTGCAGAGGAAGACAATGTAAGATGTGGAAATCAAACATAAATACATTCAGATCTTAAAATCACAAAAATGGGGTCTAATAGGGCCTAAAAGACATCCAATTATTGGTGCCAAATTTTTAGCATTGTACATTTAGCCCCCACCTTAGCGGGAGTATGAGACAAACTCATGCTCACAATAAAGTAGATCAAAATGCAAAGGGTGATTTTATCAAGGTCAAGGAGACAAAGAAACCAAGATAAGAGAGACACCACTAGAAAGAGAGAAAGGGATAGAGAGAAGGGTGTGATTACTATCCCAATAAGAGTCTATTTTATTGTGAATGAAATAAAAGAAAGTGCTGCCAAAAGATGGAATTGAATGGTCTAGCAAAGTGTGTTATGATAGTCAATCCATCAACAACAACCAGGCCGTAAGGAAAAAATTATATCCATTAAGGGATCCAACAATAGAATGATCAATCCTATGGAAATCATTGTATCCTTGGGGATAAAATAAAATTGATCTAGCCTAAGGAAATAATTATCTCCTTGGGGATCAAAGAAAAGCGACCAGGCCTAAGGAAAGCATTGTGTCCTTAGGCATCAAAGAAAAAGAGATCAAGCCTAAGGAAAGCATTATATCCTTAGGGATCAAAGGAGGATAAATACAAGGAAAACATTGTCTCCTTAGTTATCCACAAAGTAGATAGCGTGTGTGCAAAATGTGAAACACATAGAAGAGTGTATACCCCCATGTTAAAGTGATTGCAAACACCTTAACAAGAGAACTGGCTTTAACGAAGCATACAAGCATCCATAAGAAATGTTTCCACTATGAAATTCCCCCAAGAAAGGAAAAATAAAGGGAAATAAGCACATGAAAAAATAAGACACAAAAGGAATCTAACAACTCTAGGATCAGTAGGTCATATGATAACTCATGTATATCAAAATTATATCAAAATGAACTATCATCATCCCCCAAAGGTAGTAGAACTACAAGCATAGTGGAAGAAAGGAACATAAGAGTTACAAAGAAAATTCTTTTGGGGCTGACATCATGGAGACCAAAAAGAATAGGTATCTACAATTTTTCATCATCCCAATTAGACAATGGAAAAGCACATTTACAAACAGTGGCACAAACACAACCTAACATGTAACAACATATATAAGAAGAAAGATACAAATAGAAGAATTTTTATGACATTGTGATTCCTTTATCACCTTGCACCAATAGAGTAACAAGGGTCATTTAAATAAATTTAAAAAAAAAACATATAACAGGCGACACATCACAAGGGAAGCACATCACAACAAGTAGGAAAATACACAAAATTCACCACACAAGAGAAGCTAGTCAAGCGTATTGCCTTCCCCCACTATCTCAGTCTATAATGTTTATGTAAGGTGGAAAACTTGCAAGAGGAGCAACACCAAGCACAATAGATTGAACAATAGCCAATTCCAAACAAGGACCATTCTACAAAGATAGGTCACTTTATTTGTCACTAGGAGTGATAGATAACTGTTGTGAAAGCATGGATGGTAAATCGTGACCAAGATCAATAGTCACATACATATCATTAGAATTACTAGAATGAATATCGTTATTACCATAAAGAACGTCATCATAAAGAGTATCTTCTTCATCTAATTGTAATAGAATCAAAGATACAAATAGAATTTTCATGTTTGTTCATTTTGATCTTGTTTAAATTCACTTCCTCTATTGGCTCAAGCATGGGTTCATTAAAGGGAAGAAAAGCATGAGGATGTCTATGAGATGAAGCAATATTTTGAGAAACACATTGATAGGATCTATCATGGCACTTACGATGACGGTCATGAGAACGATGGTTTTACTTGATTTTGCTAGAGGTTTGATTTGGGTCAAGATCAATGCAACACACACAATTAAATGCAGAAAACACAACTGAGAGGGGGGGTGAATCAGTTGTGACCAAAAACTCAATACCTTTAACCAAATTACCAACTTAATCTCAAATTTGAAAGATAAACATGAATGCAGGAACATAGCCCAATAATCAACACATAACACTAAGATTTTTGATAGAGAAATCATGTTAGGGGAAAAACCATGGTGTGGATCAAACACACAAGATGAATGTACTGTATTGAAGGCACTATACTTTGTTAGGAGTATTAAATTAAATGGGAATGCATTGCATTCAAGCACACTGCCTAGAGCTCACTACTCAATTACAAAAATGATCTTAATGCAAAGGAAGGCTCACTACATTACAACAGTCTTTGACCTTAAATCATGAAGGACATACTTTCCAAACTCACGAATTGACAAACATCTCTGATATGCTAAAATAGTTCTAATGAAGTACATTAAATCTTTGCCTCAATTGTAGATTCCACGCATACCTCTTTTCTCAGCATCTCATACTTTCTGCCATACATACACACATCTTCACAAATCATAAATGATTACATATTTATACACATTACATCAATTTATTTCAACTAGGTTGGCCAGGGACCTAATTATAAAATATTAATTAAATTTAGCTCAATACACAATGCAATCCATTGAATGTCAGCTAAGACATAACAATGATCCATAGAAACATTCTTGAGCATGCTCTAGATCCTTAAATCATGCCATGATCCTTCACAACATGCTACACCACCAAGTCGGCCAAAAACAATAAGAACAACACGTTACATGAGGAATCTTGAATTCTGATCACATAACCCAATGTGATCCACCAACATGAATAAGAGACAATCAAGAAACATTAGCAAGCAACATGAAATACCATGACATCAACAAGAACAACTATATCTTATGAATCAAACTCATCTATGTACTGTTCATTGCGAACACTAAAAAATAACCATTGTCATAAAAGAAAATTAGCTTGCCAGTATCCAAATCATGAACCACTCGAGTTGAGGACACAAATCCAAGTCCTAAACTCACCACTAGGTTAGCAACAAATAATATTGCCAAGTTGATCCACACTGATCCAATAACTGAAACAATGTCTCTGACAAAACAAATAAAATAACAGTCTCTGATAAATCCAACATAGCTCACTCAACTTAGTATGTGAACCTTTGTAAGTTGACATAGATCAACTACAGACATCAATGAAACTCTTTATACCTTTGCAACATTTGATATTAAATATAGTAGTTGTACCACATTAATCATCTCACTAAACATCTCAGGAACACTGTCTTCAATAATAAGAATATGTTAACATCAATGAAAAAATATTAATGCTAGCACACATATGCATAATCTGAACAATATCTCAACAATCTCCCTCCTTGTCATTGATAAAAATATATGATCTGAAAAAACAAATAAATGCACAAAGAAAAAATATCAACAACAATACAGATAATATCTACAATATCTTTCAAAGTCTCTCTAACTAACCTTCTTAATCATAAAATAATATCTCCCCAACATACTATTTTTTCACATTAATCTCTCCCCCTTTGACATCAATGACAAAGGAAATGTATGCACTAATCATAGAGGCCAAAAATCTGAACAAACAACTCTCAACCACAAACCACTACTCAATCACTACTCCCCCTAAGGAGTAGCCACCAAAAACATCAATCTAGATTAATGATCATTTGTAAGTACAGTGGATTGATGCATCTCTACCTCTAATCAGGAGGGGAAAACACCCCAAGCTTACATCGGAGATACTCAAAAGTATCTTTTGGCAAGGGCTTCATGAAAATATCCGCAATTTGTTCTTTTGTAGACACATACTCCAATCTAACTTCTTTCTCACTGACCTTGTCTCTCAAGAAATGATATTTAATAGAGATATGCTTTATCTTTGAATGTAACATAGGGTTCTTTGAAATATTGATAGCACTTAAATTGTCACAATGAATAGTAATAGGTTCATCAATAATCACTCTTATATCTTTCATAATTTTCTTCATCCACATCAATTGTGTACAATTAATAGCAACAACAACATATTCATCTTCAACAGAGATTCTGATATACAATTTTATTTCTTACTTTCCCATGAAACTAATCTCTTACCCAAAAAGAATGCTCCACCACTTGTGCTTTTTTTATCATCCATATTTCCTGCCTAATATGTATCAGTGTATGCACTCAATGTAAAATCATCATCATTTTCATACCATAAGCCATAATCAATTGTCCCTTTCAAGTATCTGAATATCCTCTTAACATCAAAAACATGTGATTCATTCCTTTCTTCTTGAAATCTAGATACAATGCACACAACATTATTAATATATGGTCTAGTTTTTGTCAAGTATAGTAACCCACTGACCATAGATTTTTATCTTGTTAGATTTGTATTAGGTGTATCATCAATATTTGAAATTTACAACCATTAATCATAGGAGTACCTATTAGTGTATAGAAACACTAAGAGGGGGTGAATCAGTGTAAACAGGTAATGAACCAATTCAACCAAGAATCTGATAATACTTTTAAACAACTTCCACACAATAAAAAATGCAAGTGTAACTGTAGACATCCAAAAATATTAATATTATTTTCCCTCTTATTCCTCTAACTATTTAATTTAATCAATTAAATAGTTCCATTTGCTAGTATTTATCAATAGTGTAAATACTATTCCAATGTATTTTATTTGAATACATTTGTATCATGAAATTCCCTTTTTAATAAATTTACATTTATTAAATCCTCCATTTTTCCTAATTCTTCTAAACCATAATTTAATCAAATTTGATTTGAATAATACCCTAAATCCTAGCTAGCAACCTATTAATCCTACCCTAAAAGCCTACCCTATTCCTACCCTATTCCCATCACCTCATTTCCTAAGTATACTTCCCCACCTAACTATCCTTTAGCCATGCTTAATGGGTGATTCCTAACCTTTTTAAGGCTAATAGAATGCTCACCCACATGGGGAAATTCTCTCCAAAATGGCCACCCATTCCTCTTTAATTTCTTCTTACAACTTTGTCTCCCCTTTTGAAATATTGAGCTACTCATTATTAAATGCCAATTTTGACTCAAAATTGGCCATCTTTTCAAGTCTATGTGTCCCTTATGTGGCCCTTATGTGGATTCCACATAGATGCCACTTTATCCAAGTCTCTTCCTCTCTCCAAAAACTCTATAAATAGAGGCCTTCTCCTCTTCATTTTCCATCTCTCAATTTGCATTGTTATCATGTTGTTTTGCATTTAGAAGTTCATAGTTCTAGATTTCATGTTTTCATATGCTTCTATTTTATGCTTAAATCACTTAGATATCACATGCTAGGCTTCAATTTGGTAAATGAATCTTGGTTTCCATCTGGCATATGCATATCATCTTCATAACTAGCTTAGAATATCATACTTTTGAAAGATTTGAGACTAGTTCCGTATACTAGTTCTTGAATTATTTCATCTTATCAATCTTGCATTGGCATTGGGATCCATTGTATTTTGTGTGTTTGAGAGAGCACACCTACATCCTATCAAAAAGTGCAAATCAAAATGAGTAAAATAGGGTGCATTGTTACTTATTTTTAGCTCAATATGATGTTATGTTGAGTTCTTTTGATGCTTGCTTGCTCTTTTACATGATTTTGAATCTATCATATGTGCTAACCAATAATGTTTTCATGTTTGAGCTTGCTCCCAACAGATTGAAGAATTCCTCATACACATTCTGGCATGCCCGGTGGGACCCATGTCCCTAAACTTTCTAACTTGTCTTTATTTCCTCCAAATTTTGCCAAAAATGTGGATCAACGTCTGCATTTCACGTAGAGGCATCTACACAAACACCGGTTCTAACTAAATTATCATTTGGTGTCTGCACTAAATCAGCGTCTACGACTTGAACTATCGTTTACGCCTGGCACTGTTATTTTCAGACTTTCCAAACTTGACTTTTTGGTTTTTGAGATTCACTAACTTTTCCACTACTTTTAATGTTTTAGCATTCTATTTCTTATCAGAGATCCACTTTCACAAGGTTTTATAGTTCTAAAAATTCATTAAAGTAAACAAATCTTGGTGGTTTCTTAAAAGCACACTAGCTTTTTCATGTTTGGAAAGTTTGAAATGGCTACATTTGATCTGATTAAGGACTAGAAAGGAGAAAAATTAACTTTGTTTGTTGTCTCTTGCTATCTTTTTGTGATTTTGAGTACAACGGTGTTTGTATAAACACTGGTTCATGAACCAGCATCTGCGATTCACAAACCAGTGTCTCCGCATAACCGGCATCTGCGCTCTGCAAATCGACGTCTCTAACTGGTATAGCCACTTTCTGGTTTTCTATGTTTTTAGCTTGTTTTATGCATTCTATAAATTTTTTTTGGCTAAAACAAGAATCAGTGTCTGCGTTCTGAATCGGTGTCTACGCTCTATCAAAATTGGTTTAATCATGTACTAACAATTGTTAAGTGGTTCTTGTGTGTTCAACGCTTGTCAAAGGCCAAACTCGAAATTACTAATCAGTTGTTTTGCAGCACCGCTTGTCAAAGATGCAATTTCAAGACTACTCACATTTGTATTGTAGGTTTCCTCGGATCTACATCAACCAAATGAGCATGTTTGTGTTAATATTTCTTAGGCACGTAGATTAATTAGTTAGATTTCTTTATCTAATCTGAAGCAAGTGTTAGGGGATTATGCTCTCTTCCCTTATGGGAGGATCAAAAACCTAGACACACTTGCTTTGTGCTAAATAATTAAATCTTTTTGGGAAAGAACAAACTTGTCTTACGTTCTTGTGGAGAAAATGATACTGGATAGGAAAGTATGCTCTTTTCCCCTTGTGGTAAAATCAGAAATCCAAACTCTTTTTTGTCGCCAATCCAAGTTACTATGAATCCTTTAGATGGGCCTGTCGATTGAGGAGAAAATATCCCTAGAATGACCCATGTGAGAATGAGGTGTAAGCCACACCACTCTAACTCATGTTAATCAATTTACTCCTTGAGGTTAAAGCCTCAGTAGTCAGTTGGCATTTGAGCTTATACTTGGCTCTCGTCTAACTTAAGTGCGGCCTCGTAGTCTCAATCATGTTTATGTGACCACTTTTGTCAAGATTCTCTATGGGGATATATGCTTGAATCATGCTTGTGCTGACATAGAGGATACAATCAAACGGAGAACCATACTAAACACTCTAGGCTTAGAAGCTACCCACAACACCCCCGAAAGGTGATAATGCTTGTGCGAGGAAGATAGTAACTTTCCCAAGATCACTCATATATTTGTGCCACCCTGAGTGTTTGGAACCAGATATTACAGTGTCATGACTAGAGCCACTGTTTGCTTGGTGATGGTCTTATTTTGATTAGGTCTTGTGTGTTTTCCTAAGCTTACGAGCAATTATTTTCATGCTATGCCAATTCCTTGGGTAGATTTTGTGCTTGAAGTGCTTGAAAAACATTCACAAATCCAAAACACAGATAGAATATCCAACATTCAAATTTGTCATGTGCTTGTATCCTTCAAGGTTGCTTTGTCCCTTGTCAAATTGTTTTCAGACACATGCTTGTTTTTTTTCAGTTTGACTATGTTGAAATTGGTTCTTGCCATGGAACAAATCTATTGAAAATCAGAACAAGATCAAACTTTTGCCAGATTATCAAGACAACATCCTTTTGCAAAGAATTCAGTCTTTTATGAGATATTTCCTAAAAACCTCTAACTATTCATCCAAAATCAAGTCTATTTATAGGACATGACCAATTCCAAGAAACATTAGAAGGTGAAAACTTTGTTACCACCCGTGCAAAGAGAACAGAAAAACATAACCCGAGAAGCTACCAAATACCAACACATCATTGATTTCGTCAAACAAGAGATTCATAAATGAGAAGAATTTGACAAAGTGATCTAAAACAACAAGGTTTCTTGTTTCATGGGAAAATACTATCTAAACTATACTTTTGTTGCATTTGAACAATATGAGTAGTCAGTTTACCACAACAAATGAAAGTTTCTCCTCTTCTTAAGCTCACTTAGCTTGCATTTTAGGACCTCCCTTAGGTTGTCATCTTTAGGAACACATCACACACCCATCCTAGCATGATCCTGCATTAATCAAATCAATCCTAATCATCCTAGTGTCATCCTAATCATCATCCAAAGCATCCTTGATCACACCCCTCACTTGGTATTGCATCCCCTTTTGAGTTGCTAAAAACCTGCATCTTAATCAAACCCCATACTTGAATGTCCTTAAACTAAGCATCATTTAGGATAATCCCCTTTGTCTTTTGCAACCTAATCACCTTGATCAAAATGTTGGTTTGCATTAACAAATAATATCATCCACCGAAGACCACAAGTCTATCTTAGGTAGACAATCATATCCACTTGATCCTACACTAGGGAAAGCAACCCTTAATCCTTGCATATGTCAAGTCATCCTTAATCCGTAGAAGCACATCCATCATCTTAAGAACATCCTAATCCTAGTATCATCATCCTTAGTTTCCTAGGTGCATCCTTGCATACATCTTGCATCTCATATTCCTTTAGGATAGTCATTTCATGCCACCTATCACATGAGCCACTAAGAAGAGGAAGAACATGGATCCTAATATTGCTGCTAGCTCATCTAATCCTACAACTGATAAAACCAACACTATGGTTACTTATGCACCTCAGTCCAACAATCAAATTGAAAATATCTGGGTAGACACTAATGAAACTCCCACTCTGAGTACCATGGAAACATTTATCAACCATCCAGTGCATATCCACATGGTAAATGCCATGAGTGGATGCAAAATCAACCAAGTACTCTTGGACATCCAACAACAATGACTTCAACTCCCACCTTGGATTATACCTACACTTGTCACACGACCTATGGCACTTCCATGGGAATGACCTCATCCCACTAGAAATGAAGTTTTTGATCCACTACAATGAGCCTTACAAGTGGGAACTCTTATCGCACAAGTAGTTCATCTATTCATTCCACCTTCCATCATGCACACAACACCCTTATCTACTTTAGGAGCACAAACAATACCCCCCATCGCTATGCAGGAACCTTCACAAGCCACAGTCACTCCTCTTTCACAAGAAATCCCAACATTCATTGCAAACTTTCTACCACCACCAATTAGCACATAGCAAACCACTATTCCACCCATTCCTACTCAGCCCATTCAAAGTACAACAACTAGTTCACAAAATCAAAGCACCCAAGTCTCCATGCCTATTCTACCTTTCTTCACCATATGCATGCCACCTACCAATGAATATAACCAACCCTTATTTCCACAAGGGTCCACTTTTCCCGCTCCACTAGCAACGCAATCACAATGAATGCAAATAGTTTTACCTCAAACGTTGTTCAACCCAAATCCCCCCATATTGCAACCATCCATGAATCCCTTTGTCATACCACAAATTCCCATCACACCTATCCAACAACAACAACCTATTCAGTAGCAACAATCCATTCAGCAACCATCCCAGCAACAACAATTACAGCAGCAAATCACCAACCCATTCACATCCCAAGCACAACAACAACATATCAACCCCTTTGCAGCTGCACAACCCACCATCCAAACCACACAGCAACTGCAACCACAAACACAGGGGAAAATCCCCTCATGGCACAACCACTGCAACAGTTTTCTAATCCTTTCATCCAACCCATACAACAACAGAAAACTCATTCCACCAATTACATAGCCATGCCATCTTCTGTTGCATCACAAACAGTTCCACCTCCATAGCAATTCAATGTTCCTACTAGGGGCATTCCACCACAAAACATCTATCCTCCATCCTATACAAGTGCGCAATAGGCTCATCCCACCTATCCAATGCCACAACAAATACAAGCATATTTCTAGTAGTTGCAACAATCTTATCAAGTGTCGACACCTCCTCCACTGCAATATTCCCCTCAACCACAGCTTCCACCACAATAGCCCATATATGTTGACTAGCAACCATCATACCAAACACCATAATATCCCCCATAGAATCCTCCATACTCTCCATTCGATCCATATCAGGTTCAAGGAAACCATGCAATCACGATTAACAATCCTCCTTCACAAATTAATAATGAATGGGAGGAAATTAAGAATTCTCTCAAGGAGCTAAAGGCTAGGATAGAGGCTAAAACATTCAAGTTTGAAGAGGTATGTCCTTATCCATTTGATCGATCTATCACTGCCATACCCTTCCCCAAGCACTTTGAGACACCCAAATTTGATAAATATCAGGGGAAGGGAGATCATGTGAGTCATGTGAAATAATTCTACATGGCTTGCCAAGAAGTGGCCTATAGCGATAACTTCCTCATGAGACTATTTCCTAAAATCTTAGGAGGAACCGCTCTTGAGTGGTTCTACAAAATTTCTTATGGCATAGTCTCTACTTTCACTGAATTATCTGAAAAGTTTGTGGCCCAATACGCACATAATGTCGAAAATGAACTCTCACTCCTTGACCTATGCAATTCAAACAAAAAGGAGGAGAGAGCCTAGCCGATTATCTTTAGTGCTGGCAAGGGCTTACTACAAGGTTGTCTTACCAACCCCTAGAGCAACACCTTATCAAAATCTTCATTAACAACCTCCATCCTAAGCTTGCCTATCACATGCGTATGAACTATATACAACCTTATCACAACATCATAATCAAAGGTATGGATCTTGAACGAGGTCTCATAGAAGAAGGTACCATCAAGCACTACAAAGAATCCCAGCTTGACAAACATAAAAATGATCAATCATGATACTGGAACAAGAACAAAAACACAGTAACAGATGGAGCCACTAACACAAAACACATTCAAGTTGTGGTAGCAAGTCCTAATGCACCTACCCAGACTTATCAACAAGCACCACCAATGTACCCTCAACCTCCTCCCATGTATCAACAACCCAATCCTGTGTATTCCCAGCCAACTTACCAGCAAAACATGCACCCTCAAGGTGTGACTATCTATCCCCCTCTAGGGACATCATATCATTACAACTATCAAGGTCCTATGAATCAAAAAAATGCTATATCAGTCCCTCATGGAAAAAAAAGACCTTGCGCTTCAAATGTGCCACAACGCATGTTTACCCCTTTGGTTGAACCTATAGACATCATCTTGCACAAGCTGGTCCAAGCTAACCAAGTCATATATCCTAAAACATAGCCATTTGATGACTCAACTCCTAAGCCAGCTTGGTATAAAGACAACGAGTACTGTGAATACCACCATGTTAAGGGACACACCACCCTCAAATGCATGAAGTTGAAACACTATATTCAGGATCTCATTGACCGCAAGGAGATCAAAGTGGACTCTCCTTCCCAATCATCACCATACTTAGGCCTTAAAATTTATCAAAATGCATTCCCTAAACACACTTCAGGTATAGGCCCAGGTAATCCTACACAGCCCTCTGATCAAGGGAAGGGTAAACAAGCAGAAAATGCTGACAGAAAAGATTATACCAATGCTTACATCAACTACGATAATCTCATCAGCTGCATATCCCAAGTCCAGTCCTCTATTAATGTCATCCATGTTAGGGGTGTTGAATGCATCATCACCACTCATAGAGATAGGATAACAGTTGTAGGTGTTGGTCCCACCCCATCTGCTGGGACCCAATACAACATTTTGGAACACCTAGGGAATACTCTAGCCCAAATTTCCATCCTGGATCTTCTCCGCACATCACCCGCTTATCAAGAGATCCTCAATAAAGCCTTGCAAGAATCCTGTGTTCCCAGTGACATCAACCTCACTAGATTCCAAAACCTTTTTGGACACCTATCTGCATCTTGTGGGGTCTCCATTAAACAAATAGACGTACCCTCAGAATAAACTGATCATAATCTCCCATTCCGTATTGCTATCATGGTTAAAGATTTTTCCATCAAATGGGTCATGATAGATAATGGATTGGCCCTAAACCTATGCACTCTAAAATTCATAAAATAGTTGGGTTGCACTGAATCTGATATAACAAATGATGTCATCACAATAAAGGCATATGACAATTTGGAGTGTACTTTTGAAGGCACCATATCATTTCCCATTCAAGTGGGCCCATTTATTCAGGATACATTATGTCATGTTGTTGATCTTGACCTTCCCTTCAATATCCTCCTTGGATGCCCATGGATTCATTCTATGTAAGATGTCCCATCCACCTACCATCAGTGCATCAAATTCCCATATAACATCACTGAGATCACCATTCACATAGATCCCAAGCCCTTTGCATACTGCAATGCGTTGGAAACATCCTTTCCATATTCCAATCACTATCTCAGGATCGATATTGGTACCTCTGTTGCTAGTTCATCCCGAACCCATTTAGACCCAAAAAAAATCCTCTCCTCCACCTTGTCCATGGTCAAGATCAACAACAAAGGTTGTGGTGAATACACTTTATTTGATGCCTTTGCAGTTGGAGCACTACCAATTGATCCTCATACTCAAGGCTGCCAACCTAATCTAAGCAAGACAGAATCAAAGACAAAAAAGGCACAACAATTTGGTTCTACCACTTTTATATCAAAAGGTACTTTGACTGGCCAGGAAATGACACCAAACATCAACCAATGGCTATATAAGGATCCATCACCTAAGGACACAAGTCACCTCAATTACTTCAAAGATAAGTACCCCGCAACATACAACCTAGTGACAGAAAAATGAAACTATCAAGGAGGTGGCCTTGGATATGAAGAGAAAGGAATGAAAGGTCCTATTATACCTACCTGGCTAGAAAAGCACCTGGGCCTTGGCATGGGCTCTGACACAAATGGGGGCACCAATGAAACCACCTTTGCCTCTTGTCCATCCCTGGGCGAAATTGCTGACATCGAAGATATCCCGAAAGAGAAAGTTGTGAGAGCTTATGATGATGTTTTTCATGATGAAACCTTCCTAGGAAATGTTGTCCTACAACAAATTTCCATCCTTTTCATTGACCTTTCCCTCCGCTATCTTGAACTCATAGACTGGGACCAACCAAATGTCATACACGTTGACAAGTTCCGAAGTGAGGACGTGCTCCTAATCTTCATGGGAGAAATTGAGCAAAGCAGTGACTACAGGAAAGACTCAGCATATGTCTAAAAATTAGACCCAAAGGCATACTTTGGGGAAGAGGAGAAATTTAGCCACAAAATTGAAACAAAAAACAAAAACAAAAAAGAGAAAAATTGATCCCCTAGCAAAAACCCCTCCGGGGCGCTATCTGATCATAAAATAGTAAAAAAAAAGGGCGTATCCCCTGGTGAAAACCTCTTTGAGGTGCCAGAGAATGAAGATTCTCCTCTTCCTCTGATCCATGATTACAGACTTGAGCAGTCATTGCTTCTCATTGAAGAAGCAAAACCTGTCAACCTGGGTACCAAAGAAAATCCTGCCATCACATACATAGTAGCATCTCTGACTGAAGCAGAAAAAAGTGATCTTGTCACTTTATTAAAGGAATCCATCAACAAGTTTGCATGGTCTTACTCCCACATGCCAGGATTAGATCCCAACTTGGTGGTTCACCATCTAGTAGTGGACCTGAACATCAAACCTGTCAAAAAAAGCTCAAAAAGATGCACCCTAAAGTGGCACTACTTGTCAAAGCGGAGCTATAAAAGTTACTCCAAGCCAAGATCATCCACTCCATTAACTATTCTAACTGGATCTCTAATATGGTGCCCATCTCTAAGCCTGATAAATCAATCAGGATATGTACAGATTTTAGAGATCTCAATAAGGCATGTCCCAAGGATGATTTCCCCTTGCCAAACATAGACATGATTGTGGATCTCACAGTAGGACATGAGATGTTGTCAATCATGGATGGCTTTTCCAGATATAATCAAATCTACATTGCAGAAGAAGATTAGCATAAGACAACATTCACGACCCCTTGGGGCACCTTCTACTATAACATGATGCCTTTTGGCTTAAAGAACGCTGGGGAAACCTATCAAAGAGCCATGACTGTCATTTTTTATGACATGATTCACAAGATCCTTGAAGTCTATGTGGACGATATCTTGGAAAAATTAGTTAAGAGGGAAGATCACCTAGATGTTCTGGAATGTGTCTTTGATAGAATTGGAAACTACTACTTAATTCTCAACCCTAAGAAAGGTGTCTTTGGGGTCACATCAGGCAAACTCCTTGGGTTCATTTTATCCAAACGAGGCATAGAAATTGATCCAAAGAAAGTACAAGCTATCATAGAGATGCCTCCACCAAAAACACTCTGACAGGTACATAGCCTCCAAGGAAATCTACAATCTATGTGTCATTTCATCTCTCAACTAGAAAACAAGTGCCAACCATTCACTCATCTCCTGTGAAAAGACAACACATTCAAGTGGGATCCTCAGTGTCAGAAGAGTTTCGACAAAATCAAAGAATATTTGGCTAATCTTCCCATCTTGGTACCACTTGTACCTGGTTGACCACTCATCCTATATATTTCTGCTACTACCACAGCATTGGGGGCACTCCTTGCTCAGCTAAATGAAAAAGGCAAAGAAAGAGCTATTTATTATATCAGTTGAACCTTAGTGGGTTATGAGCTCAATTATTCTCCTATGGAAAAAACATGTCTAGTAGTGGTCTTCGCCACTCAAAAACTTCACCACTATATTCTTAGTCAGACAACCAAGCTCATTTCAAAGGTGGGTCCTCTCAAGTATCTACTCTCCAGGACTACACTCACAGGTCAAATGGCAAAATGGGTTATGTAACACCCCAAAATTGGCATCTTGCAACCCTAACCAATTTTGTTGCATTTGTCATTCTTCTGAATCATCAAAGTCCTATTGTACTAGGCAATTCTGATTTTTAACTTACTCTACTTGACCTAAGTGTCAAATGTAGAAAATCCTAAATCTGCATTAATCATACATTATGTTTAATTCCTAAATATTTATTGGCTAAACAAACCTTATAATCGAATTAATTTAATTATAAAGTCCTAGCACTTTAATTAAATTAAATTCACCCTCTTTAGCTGAGACACGTAAAAGGGAATTAAATGATATTTAATTATTAAATAAATATCCTCATTTTCAATAATTGAATTTAATTATTCAGATAATTGAGAAAAAGCAATTATGAGGTCATATTTATTTAATTAATTAAATATTGTCAACAAAATCTTCTCTTCAGTTCAAAATTGGAAAGTTCTCTTTAATTATGCTTTAAAGAGAAAGAAAACAGATAAAACAAATAAAATAGTTAAATCAAAAGAGAAAAGAATTAAATCAAAAAAAGAAAGCAGTTAAAGCAAAGGGAAAACAATTTATTGTTTTCTTTTGAAGAAAGCTTTCTAAATTGAACTGGCTTTTCTATCTATTTTATTTCAAAGAGGAAAATTTCTATTATGATCACCTCTCAGTCTATAAAAGAACTCTCATTCCTCATTCAAAACCCCTAGAGAAAATATGCATTGTTAGAATACTAAATTATTGCTACATTTTATCATCTCATTTCTAGTTAAAGGCTCTCATTTACAATTGATAATTTCAATTTCTTAGAATAATTGCATTGAAATCATGTCTTAGATTAATCTTGCATCTTTCAATTCTTAGAATAATCTTGCATTTGTATTGCATTCATAGAGAAAAATCCTTCATTCTTAGATTGGTCTATGGTTGTGAGACTCTCGTTTTGAGAGCTATTTCAAAAACCTCGTCTGGATAGAAGGCAACAGGTCGAATCATACAGATAGGCAAGATGAATAATCTTATATTTATTCTTGTGTGCATCTGATGAATAAGGACTATGTTGAAGTGTATGGTTGATTAACAAGGCCAAATCTACCACATACCTTGTTGGCGCCCACCGTGGGGCAGAACATCTATTTCTGTCATCACATTTGAAGTTAGTTTTGAAAATCTTGGGATCATGTTTGTACTCTAATTTTGTAGGTAAAACAATGCATTTCATCTTCTTTTTAGCATGGAGCAAGTTAGAAAATTTCTTCTATCTTCTATCTATTATTCTCTTAGTGTCTTTGAACCTCTCATTTTGAGGCAAATCTGACTACACCATTGCGTCCAGAGCATCATTTCGGTTGAAAACGACTATAAACATGCCTATACTTGTCAAAATTTGAATCAGTGGGAAAAAACAAATTTCCAAGGAGGTCGTACAACCTGTTGCATGGAAATCAAGGTAGATTTCGGTTTTTTCTACATGCAACCCGAGGTAGATTTTCAAAAAAAATAAAAAATAAAAAATTCACTATGTTAAATTTGACTGTCGTCAAACCATCATTCCCTATTACCTTCTTTGATAGCCACGAAACTTTCAAATTTAAATTCATAGGTTGATGATGTCAACAAGGTTTGAAAAATCTTTAGCCTTCACCATTGAGCTTTTTGAATTTGCAGTCTAACTTTAAACGATCATATCTTGCTCATTTTAGGTCCAAATTGAGTACAATTTTTTTTATTTTGGGTAGAATTGTCTGAAGATTTCTGGGTTTTTCTTATTTTCTGAATTTTGGTCATAGATTTATCATAAATTTCAGGTTTTCATCATTATACTTGTCTAATCCTCTATTTTGTAGCTTCCAAAGCCTCGTACAGGCTCATACGGTAACATTTTTTAGTGTAATTTTTTTGAAAGTGCGTAATTTTTTGTCTACTTTCTAAATATGTGATCTATTTTTTGATTTTCTAATTTTGATAATGTGGACTAATCTTTGGCTTTGATTTTTATGTGATTATCTTTTGCGTACAGCCTAGCAGTGGTTTGCAGAACGTTATTCAAGAAGACTAAAATATAAACTACTCACGAATTAGTTTTGCAGGTTTCCTTTGATCAATAGAATGCAAAATATTGTGCTTGCATCTTGTTTTTTATTTATTAAAATAGGTACCCACATGCAAGAATTCTTAAAATGAACATTTGTTTGATATTTTGGGGATGAAAATAATGTCAGGAAACTATGCTCTCACCCTTTTGGGATGATCAGAAATCCAAAAACATTATTGTCATTTTCTTATTCTGTTTGAAGTGTGTTCTAGTTTTGTAAACCCAAGGAATTGCATGGACGTATCTATATTATGCTGAATGTGGACCTCTTGATTCAACACAAACGCAACATAGTCCTTACACAATCAATGAATTTACAAAGACAAACATGAATTGTTTGCTCTGCAAATGTGATTGAAGCGACCTGTTGCCTCCT